>APFE030426525.1:0-63277 GCA_000404065.3 Pinus taeda | reverse complement strand
TTTAATGACAATTATTTTATGTGGATTGAAGTATTAATTAACAATATATAAATATATAACAAATCATAACCTCAAAATATTAATGTTATTATTTTTTTAAATTTTGCAAAACAAATTAAAAGTTTCATTATAAAAAATCATTGCAAAAAAAACAAAAAACATATGTTTGGAAAACTCTTAAAAAATAATCTTAGGACGAAAAACAAGAAGATGAATAAGACATACATTGTAAAATAATCAACATTTAAAAAAAATATTCACACTTAATACATTAGAAAATTTAAAGTGTAAAAAATGAGCCCTCTAAAAGAAGGGGGTTGATGCTGCGTCAACACTTTTCAAAATCAACATGAAAATCACTAACATTTAAAAAAATGTTCATACTTGAGATATAAGAAAATTTAAAGCGCCAAAAATATGCTTAAAAAATGTGTATTATGAATAACCACTTTTCAAAACCGGGTGATTTTTTTGCTACCTTAAAAAATGGGTAATCGGTAATTTTTTGATTTGATTGGTAACTATGTTTGAAACCTTCATATTATGGAATCTTGCAACCTTCATGCTCATGGGTTTCTAAAAGGACAATGATGTATTTCCCTTTTGATATGGGCCCCAATCCCGATCCTCTCCTCCATGGAAAACCTCTACAGTTCCAACTTACCATGCTTAGATACTCTCAAGGGGATTGATTTGGGCTTTCCCATTTTTCAGCAACACCCACTTTCCTGCTTCTCTTTCTGATTTCACCTTCTCCCATTCATTCCTTTTATATTCTGTTGGTCCCATGTCAAGTGATCATCTAAATAAATGTGAGTGCCTCTAAGTAGTCCCTTATGTTTTAGGATAACTATTTTGTCTTTTGTGCTTCTTAAAGTAACTCTCACATGTCTATTCCTTACACTTTCTGATTTCCTACCTATCATATTTGCTTACTAAATATAACATATCCATTTCAATTCATCCATGTGAAAGTCCCTTCTTAAAATATCTGTCCTTTCTTTCTCTCCATAATCCTTCAAACATTTGATGATGAAATTTGTGGCCTTGTCTTGTCTATCTTTTTCTTCTCTTATTTGTCTCTTGATTTGTCTCTCTATGGTTTCTTCTTTCTCAACCAATGGTTCCTTTACTATTTGAGCCCAACATTTAGCCTCTTCTATTTGTTGTCTTATTTTGTTTTCTTTCATACCCCCTTTGCAATTGTTGACTGAAGCTCTTCCATCTGAATTTCTTTGTTAGTTGTCCTTGTCCCTATGTCTTTTTCCTCTACTACTTTCACTTGCTCTAATTCCTGTTTCAATGTGACCAGTTCTTGCTGCCCTATTTCCATATGGCTCTATAAGTTTGTTACTTACTCTTTGAGGATTTTGTTTTCCTTTTCAAGTTTTTGATTGGCCTTCGAAATTTATTTTAACTTAAGATCATTGAATTTCCCTTTTAGCTCAATGAATTCATTTTTTTTTCATGCTCATGAGTTCGAGTACATAAAACATTTTTCTTTTTTTTTTAAATGACCATAACAACGGAGTGGTTGTGGGGCTGCGTTTGTCCATGTTTTTTTCTTCTCTATTTGCTGGTGTAACTTTGATTTCACCTTGCATTGGACTACACCTCTCATGTGATGATAAGATCACCTTGTTTTTATTTTTACTATTGATGACCCTCAGCCCTACCTCTTCCTCTACTATTGATTTTATCTTGGTCGTAACACTTGCATTACTTTTAATTGATTTCGGTAGGATCCAAGTGATTTTTTTTCTTTGATATTGTCTCCTCCTTTTAGCCTATCTTTGCCTTAAAATCCCCTTGTACTGCTTCTCATTCAAAAAAATCAACTTTTCCTTTGTGTCAAATTCCTTGGCTTGATGCGCCCAAGCAAAAGGGGGCTCCAAGTCCTTCTTACATTCTTAGTAAGAGTGTTGGGGAGGGCTCCCTATTTCCTCTTGAGATTCAGAAATTGTGGGGCCAGGGTGTGCACCAACCCTCCTCTGACAACCCCCTTAAAATGAAACCTAATATTTGCATTTGGAATCCGTTTATTGTTCCCCAACTATTTGATATGACTTTCCCTACTTATGGGATTCCAGGATGCTTGTTTTCCACCAAAACTAATGTGTTTTCTGCACTGCCCCCCCTGTCTACATACTAAAATGATTTTTCCTTTAAACTTTTCTTCTTAACAAAGGTTTAATGGGCCCGGTTTTATAGAGCACTAGTTTGATGGTTTGAAATGAAAAAGAAAACACACAGAATATGTAAATGAGGGAAATGTGGGTCCAACCTGTCCCTTCAGTTGAAAATAAAACTATGGGTTTGAACTGTTTCTTCAACTGAAAATGGAACTCAACACTACCTTCACTGTGGGCATCACTCCTCCATGCTCAAACCCTCAGTGCTCATGCTCCTCCCTCAACTCTCAGTCTGAGAGAGAGAGAGAGAGCGCTCCCTCACCTCACCTCTCACCTGACTGCCATTGCTCACTCTCGTTGAACTCTCACAACTCTCATAGTCTCTCACCTCTCTCACGATATCTCACAACTTCCACGACTCCCACTCTGTAGAGAACAACTCTCATAGCTCCCATGAATCTCATAGCTATAACGATTCAAAATGTTAACATAACAGGATAGGGCAACATCTTATCCAGACTCGCGCATTAATTATTTTTACTTAGGCAAATGGAAGTGGGGGCAACGGGTAGTTTTTTTTGTGGGTAAAGGCATGTAAAGGTGCTAGGGCTCCATTTTTACTTCTCTAATTTTTAGTTTAGGTTTCCATTTATCATTTTCTCCAGTTGTTGTCTAGTGAGTGTTTTGTGGGTTTGGTTTATGGCTAAGTTGGCTTGTCCTACCATCAGGAATATTCACGATGGATCCTTGGGGTGAGGATTTGGCAGATTATGAAAGTATCCCAAACAAATGTCAAGCCTTTCTCGATCAATCATAGTATACAACATGTCCCCTCATTTAGTGCAGATCTTCCATATGTTTATACTAGCTAGTAACACCTCCTCATTGAATGTGAATTCACTAGATGCTCCAGGGTCCTTCAATGTGTTTCACACTCATACAAGAAATATTCCTTTTAGAAATACCTCTTCCTTAAGCTCGTTTGTTATTTTCCGTCTGGGCAAATTCGTTGCTCGGTAGACAACAACACCCCTTACCTTATGCTAGTCCATCGCCATGTAACATTGCTTTTGAGAGTCAATAGTGTGATGCGGAAGCTGCTTCTAGTTTTCATTGGTGGAAGAGATTATGCACAAGAACAAGTCTATTCGTAAGTACAAAGGGGCTATAAGTATGGTCATTAAGAAGGACATGGATGTTTCTCAATTTAAGAATTATCATGAGAAAGATTTGGTTGGATGATTTTGTGGTTAATATGTAAGTCCTCCTCCCTGACTTATTGGTTGGAAGAATCTTGGAAGCCCTTGCTTGGTTATGTGCCCAACTTTCATATATTGGCAAGAGGTTGCTTGACATTCATTTCTCATAGTGAAGTCAACAATAATTGCATTTTATAAAAATCTTGGAGTTGGGTACTTGCAGAAATGGTTCTTCACGGATGGTTAGTCAACTTTGACCCTATGCATGAGTCAGAGGAAGTTATCAAGGAATGGCCCATCCTTGTAGGAATTTTGATATTATTCTAGAATAAAGAGGCAATGTCGACCCTTGGAAACAAGTTCAGTAGATAGGTGTGGCCGAAGATCGAGGTAAATTTGAAAGAAGGGCTTATTGCTAAGTTGGAATTGGTTATGGCTGGTCATGTTTGGGTTCAAAATGTCAATTACTGGAGGTTTCCCTTTTGGTGCTTCTCATGTCATGAAGTGGGAAATCTTCAATTGGAGTGTAACTGGGTTTTCCTAGTTGTGTTCAGTTCGTTGGAAAGAAGGAGCAAGAGGGTAGTCTCTTGCTCGGAGCCTAAGGCCTCTTCGCCCATTCATGAAGGTTGTGAGAAGGTAGTTGCAGTTTCAATGATGTCTAATTCTTCAACTGCAAATGTGAAGGAATGTGCACCTACTTTCGATATAATCCCTGTCTCCCATCCCCTTTCTCCAAATTTTATTCCTATATCTACTTCTAGTTAGGTTCTCTCTCCCATGTTTTCATCTAGAATCTATAAAAGGGTTTCCATTCCTATGGCCCCACTGGGGCTCCCCCCCACTCCTCTCCTCTTGTGCCCCTCGGCTGGTAGTTTTTGGTGCACTCGAGACTTTCATCTCGACCGTGGTTCATCCACCAATCCTATTTGCCCCTTGGTTGCTCCTCCTGAAAAGAAGGGCTATGCTCTTAAGCCTTGTGTGAAACATAGAAGTTATCCCCTCTAATGGCGTCTTGGCTTTGGATTTTCTCCATGCAAATCCTATCTGGAATATGTCTAAATTGAGAGGAGTAAGAAGCTTCTATATCTCTATCCTTTAAGGTAAGAAATGCCTAGATCAAAGGTTCGCCATGATTGTATTATCCATTAGTGCAAAAGGGTTGGGGGTTTTCCCACACAAATCTTACCCTCAAAAGGCTCATCTCGAGCTCAAAGCCAAACATAATCTTAATCCAGGAAACAATGTGCGATAGAGTCAAATCCAAGGAAGTGCTAGAATTCCCTGAAGAATTGGTATTTTTGTTTTGTATATGCAGATGGGTTTTCACTTGGATTAATTTAAGGATGTAAACCCACATGAAAAGGAGTTGGGTTTTCTATTTCAGTATTTAATGGTTACGATTCCTATGCTCCTAATCAGATTCCCCTTTCGGAAGATTTCAAATCAACCATCTTGCGAATCCTTTCAATTTGAGTGGCATGTTGGCAACGATCTAAATTTTTCCTTCTCCTTGCTGGATGTTTGGGGTCCCACGCTCTATTTGGATCCACAAAGTAGCCTTTTTATTGAATATTTGACCAAATATAATATTTTTGACATCGAGCCAGTGAAACCATTGCCCACATCAGGGAATGGGCGGTCCAACATTGCCCACATCGAGGAATGGACGATCCAACAAGAATGAAGCTACCAAACGTTTAGAATACTTTATTACATCAAGGCAATGCATTTGGAATAAATAAGAGAGTGATCTTTGCGAATGAAATACAATATAAGGGGATTTTACAATGAAGGTAGAAAAAAAACTGAGACAGTCACAAAGAAAAAAACTCACTTGGATCTTACCAAAAATAACGAAAAACAGTACAAATGTCACGACCAAAATTCATTTGTTAGTAGAAGAGAAGACAAACCAAGATGGGGATATTAGCAAGCATAAAGAGGTCTTATAAAAACACAAGGAACCTAGGACAAAGCAAAATGAAAGTGAAGATACTTTAGCAAACAAAGAAGAGAGTAGTAAGGACACATACAACCCCACAACCACTCTACTATTGTGATTGTTGGAGCTCTATGTAAGTGAACTCATGAGCATGAAAAAAAGAATTGAGTATATTGAGCTAAAGGGGCAACATGGAGTTGTCAAATTAAAAGAAATTTCGGAAGTCAGTCATAAACTTGAAAGGGAAAACAAGGTTCTCAAAGAGTGGGTAATAAGCCTACAAAACAATTTGGAAAGAGGGCAGCAAGAGTTGACCACACTGAAACAAGAGTTAGAGAAAACGAAGGCAGTAGAAGGAAAATACATAGAGATAGAGAAAAACAATAGAGAAAATCAGATGGAAGAGATTCAATCAATAATTGCAACAATGGAAATGAGAGAAATCAAATTAAAGCAACAAATATAAGAAGCGAAATCTTGGGCTCTAGTGGTAAAGGGACCATTGGTTGACCAAAAAGAAAATATGGAGAGACAAATCAAGAAGAAAATAAGAGAAGAAAAAGATAGGCAAGACAAAGACATAAATGTCATCATCAAAGGCATGAAATATTATGGAGAAAAAGAAAGAACAAATATTTTGGCAAGGGATTTTCTCAAGGACAAGTTGAACTGGATAGATTATATTCAACAAGAAAATAGGATTGGTAGGAAGACAAAAAATGGAAGGGATAGGCATATTAGAATTTCATTAAAAAGTATTGAAGAAAAGATGGATATCCTAAATAATAGAGGGCTACTTATAGGAACTCATATTTACCTAGATGATGACTTGACACTTGAACAAAAAGACGAGCGAAGGAAAGAATGAGAGAAAGTGAAATCAGCAAGAGATGCAGGAAAATTGGCGTGGGTGAAAAATGGGAAATCCCAGGTCAATGAGCACTTAACAAATAAAAAATAGGGATTCGGGCCCCGCCGAGAGCATCTAAACATGGTGAGTTGGAATTGTAGAGGTTACCCATGGAGGAGAGGACCGAGATTGGGGCCCATAGAAAAAGGGAAAGACATCATTATACTTACAGAAACTCATGAGCATGATGGTTGCAGGGTTCCAGATTTCAAAGGATACAATAAAATTTCATTGTGGAACGAAGAGACTAGTATGGGGAAGGGCATGGAGGGATCACCATTCTAATAAGAGAAATATGGAGTGGAATAGTGAAAGTGGAAAAACAAGATCCAAATAAGCAATTCATATGGCTAAATATAACAGACAACAATGTAACATTCAGGCTGGCTGCAGGTTATTTTGCCCCAAAAAATGAAAGTTCTACAAGAAAACAAATTTAGATAAAGAAGATCCTTATGTGGCTTTAAAAAGAGATATTGCTACTTTCAGGAGTTTAGGAAATATAGTTCTAATCAGAAATTTAATGCCAGGACAACAAATAATCAATGTATTCAGTTGGGAAGCAATGGGAATTTGGACAACAATCCTCTTTGGTTAGAGGAGAACTAAGAGAACATGTGGAAAAGGATTTCTCAAGATGGGAATAGGAATGTTTCACACTTTGGTGCTGAGTTGTTAGGTTTATGTAGCCTCTATGACATGGTTATTTGCAATGGCATGAAAGCTTGGGCAACATCTGATGGCATCACATGTAAAACATATAATGGTCAAAGTGTGGTGGACTATGTAATATGCTATCAAGGCTCTATTTGTAATTTGTTAGATTTCAATATTGAGGACTGCCCTATTGAAATGAATTATGACCATATGCCTCTATGCATTAAGTTGGGCATACATACAAGTGAGATACATGAAGGGAAGACCTGACAAGGCCATAATAAAGTGCATGCAAATGGAATATTCCTCATAAATAAAGAAAACCAAGAGCTCTTTGTTGTTTCTCTAGAACAAAACCTTTAGTGTGAAAAAAACAACACATAAAACAAGGAAGACAATGCATAAATAAAATGTATTGCTAGCAATATACTGATCCCTCTAATCCACAAAGCCTTAAGGTGTGAAAAATATCTCGGCCTAAGAAGAGGGTCTCAAACACTTTTCCAACTAATCCTTGGTATGATGAAGAGTGCAAGGCTGATAAAAGATCTCTTAAGGAGAAAAAGGTAGACAATGAAAGCAAGAAAGAGTATAAAAATCTGATTAAAAAAAAAGAAAAAAAGAAAATTATGTGATTTCAAGACGAAATGAATTAATCTCTTTGGGAAAGCACAACCCCAAAGGATTCTGGTGGGAACTACAACAAAAGGGAAAGAAAATAGAGAACAATATATCAGATACTCACTGGTTGGAATATGCAAAGCTCCTCTACGAGTGAAAATAGGAGAAAAGTAGCCCCCCCCATAATCAACTCTACAACTATGTTATTTTCAGAGGAGGATGTCAAGCGTGGTATAAAAAAACTAGCGAGTGGTAAAGCCCAAGACATTGACGGGTTACAGGCATAATTCTTAAAATGGGGTGTTGAGATCTTGGCCCTATTCATCAAAAGGATCTTCAACAACATCAAAGGAGACAATTTTCGAGTTGAATGGACAACAAGTGTTGCTATCCCTCTTGACAAAAGTGGAGACATCAATAATTCATCTAATTATCACATTATTATGGTCAATCCTCTTCTTGGAAAATTGTTTAGGAACATAATGTAACTTAGAATCAACAGTTGGGCAGAAGAAAAGGGGAAAAAGCAAAAGGGAGGGCTGACTTTAGGCCACGACACTCTACAATTGATCATTGCATCACTCTTAGGTACCTCATCGAAAAAGTATGGGACACTCAGGGTGGGGAAGCCTTTTGTTGCTTTTTTGATTTCACAAAATATTTTTACACTGTCCCTAGAGATAAGCTCTAGAGAAGAATGGAAGAGCTTGGAATCCCAAATGAACATAGAGCTATTGTCCATAAACTATATGAGAAAGTTTGTGCTAAAATCAGAACTAAAGAGGGCTTCTTAGAATGCTTTGGTAGTGATATTGGGGTCAAGCAGGGGTGCCCCCTTTCCATTATTTGGCTTATATATTGATAAGCTAGAAGAATGACTAAATGCCACTGGCAGAGAGGGTATTCAACTAATGGGTTATGTGGTGAAGCTACTTTTGTATGCTGATGATCTTATCCTAAATGCAAAATATGCTCATGGTCTGAGAGAACATGTAAAGGCCTTAGAGCTCTTATGTTAGGAGTTTCAGATGCAAGTAAACACTAGAAAACCAAAGTAATAATCTTCTCTTTGAAATGGAAAAAGCAGTAAGTTAGCTTTATATTTGAGAAAAAACCCTTGGAGACAATGGAAGAGTACAAGTACCTAGGAATTGTTTTTCACAATAGGCTCAGTTGTGAGACATGCACAACTAAAAGGATCCAAGTGGGTTGGAGAGATTCTTAACTTCTTCAAAATAGATGTAGGAAAGAAGAATGTGGGATTGGAAAACCAAGAAAACTCTTTTTGGAGTGTTGATTACCTTGGTTGTCCTCTATGGATGTGCAGTTTAGGGGAGCAACATGTCAAATCACAAGTGGAGATAGTTGGAAAGAATTCAAAAGCACTTAATCATTAGAAACTTCAAAGTCAAGTCAATGGTCCCATATGAGATACTACTAGTCGAGGATGATATGTTCCCGATGGAGGCTTCAACAATCATTCGTTTGTTAAGTTATTTAAAAAAGGTGGAAAACATGGATGCACATCGTTAGCCCAAGATTGCTGCAAAGGAACTAAATCATATGAAGAAAACTTGGAGGAAGAAAAATGACAAGTGGATGAAAAAATGGGGAATTAATTGGCAAGATTGTCCTAATTATAAAGAGGAAATACAAAATTGGGTGCTTGAAAAATTCAGGTTTGTCATGTGAGAAAAACAGGTTGGCAAAAAAAAAAACACTACATGTCAAAAAATTCAACCCATCACAATCACATGATGAAACTAATTATTTGAGTGCTATAATCAAGGGAAAGGATAAGATTTTAATAACCCAACTGAGGACTGGACCTCACCATCTTAGGTATGAAACAGGTAGGTGGATAACCCCCAAGGAAGAGTGGGAAGAAAGAATTTGTATCTTTTGTAAGACAAGAGCGGTTGAAACTGAATGAAATTTCATCATGGAAAGTCTGACTTATGAGGACATTCATAATCAATTTGAAAGTGGTCTAACAGTTGACAATTTGAGAAAACTGTTTGAGGAAATAAGGCTTCATCAAACAACAATTTTTTTGATCAAGATTCATGGAAAAGGGTTGTTTTAGAGGGAAACTTGAGATTGTGATATCTTGTTTGGTGTGGAATTTAGGTCCCTTAGACCGCTAGGTCTTGTGGACGTCATTAAAATATATCTATCATATCATCAAAGGTCTGGTTAATTCATGAAGCAAATTGAAGCCTTTAGTCAGTGTTGGGGGACTTTGCAATCATAGGCTCATTTTTCTCAACATTCTTCCACAAAGAGAATCCATAGTTGTTCCTTTTAGGTTCAATCCCACTTGGCTAGAGGAAGAAGACTATCAGGAACCAATATGTAGTTTATGCAGACCCCTATTTCAGTTAGACACTTCCTTCTATATGTATTATTTTGGTCAAATGATTTTGATGTAAAGGCCATACCTCATCTCACAAAGGTGGAGACGCAAACCCATAATTATATAAATAATTTGAATCTTGTAATGTCTCTTCCGATTCTTTATCTAAATTAAAATCCCTTGAGGAATCTCACCATTATCTACTTCTTAGAGAGGAAGAGAGTTGGAGGCTGAAAAGCAAAGTTGTGTGGCTCTAATTGGGGGATAAAAATTCACATTTTTTCTTTTCTTTTCGCTAGTATAGAAATGATAGGAAGTAGGTTAATTCTGTTTGGGAGATCAGAGATGCAAATGGTTGGATGCTAAGTTCCTTTGAAGAAAATGCCAAGGAAGGGGCCCATTTTTTCCAATCCCTTTTTAAGGATCCTAGCAGATGCCTTATCTAAGAGATCTTGCATGTTGTTTGTAAATTTGCATCCATATTTTTAGATGAAATGAACAATTTCTGGTCTAAAGAAGTAATGTAGTTTGAGGTGTTACCTTCCTTGCGTTTGATGAAAAAAGCCAAATGTTTGACGCTGAATGGATTTCTTATAGAATTTTATTTGGGCTTCTATGATCTTTTGAAGGATAATTTGGTAAAAGTAATTAAGGAGTCTCAGGAGTCAGTAAGGTATTGGGCTCCGTCAATGCAACCTTTCTTTGTCTCACTCCCGAGAACTGGGATAGATCCTCCTTTGTGGACTATCAGTTAATTACTTATTGCGATATGATTTACAAATTGATTTGTAAGATCATTACTAGGAGGCTCAAGCCAATCTCGAGTAGCTTTATATTTGATGAACATGTTGGTTTTCTCCACAATAGAAATATTCCTGACATTATAGCGGTGGCTCAGGAAGTTTTTTTCACTTTGTCAAGAAGTAGAATCTTATTGCATCAATTTTCAACCGTGGCCTTTTTAAATCATATGAAAGAGTTAGTTAGGTTTTCATGCAACTTGTCATTTTTCACATGGGATTGGTCTTGTCGGTTGTAAACTAGATTATGGGATGCATCTGGTTAGTACCTTTCGCAGTGCTTATTATGGGGCTCCCTACAGATTCTTTCAAGCTTCTCGTGGGCTTCACCAATGATTCCCTCTTTCCCCTATTTTATTTCTTATTATTGCAAAATCTCTTAGTCGTCTCATCTCAGAATCTCAGTCTTCAGATGCCTTCAATATTATAAAAATATCTGAGTTTGTTTAGGTTCCCTATCTTTTATTCCTCAATATCATTCTTTGTTGCATTCAAGGAGGCTAGGGAGATCTATGCTCTCTTAAAAAGTCTATTGATTTGTTTTTTTACCGCCAAAGAATGGAGGTCAATATTGAAAAATCATGTCTAATTTCTCATGGTATTACGAAAGTTTTCAATTCTAAGCTAAGAAATTTCTTTCCTTTTCCTCATAATCCTTTGGAAGATGGGCTCAAATACCCGTGTTTCCTTTTTAAACCTAATAAATATAGGCTAGAAGACTGGCTTTGGATGATAAAAAAGGTGGACGCTAGAGTCTTTATTTGGGCTTTTATATTCCTTTCTTATGGTAATTGATTGGTTTTGATGAAGTCAATGTTGGAAAGCATTCAAGTTTATTAGATTTTCATACTCTTTTTTCTTAAAGGTATACTCTCCAAGATTCATAAAATTAGTTTCCATTTCATTTGTTTTGGAGCCAAGGGTTCCAGATGCATTGCTCTTGTTAAGTGGTCCTTAATTGTAGCTCCTAAATAGTTGGGTGGTTGGGGCATTAACAATATTTTCCCACTTGCTAAAGCCTTAACAGACATAAAACTTTAGAGGCTTACTCAAGGAAATTATTTTTGGTGTCGAGTTATTCAGGATAAGTATTTACCTGGCATGTCTGTTGTAGACTGGTTCAGGTCATCTCATAAATATGCCAAAGGTTCTATTGCGTTGAAGGAATTACTTCCTACCTTTTTACTGGTTCGTAAATGGGTAGCTTCATGAGTGGGGTATGCCAGAAGTGTAAGGATCAGTTGTGAAAATTTGTAATCCCTGAATCACTATTGCAACAACTGATTATATTTCTCCTATTGAATCAAATTATTTATAGTATTATACGGTAAACATCAAAATAAATAAAACTGCATCCTTCACAAATTAAATAATATGTGGAAACAAGAATTGAGCAAAAACGAAATAGCACACACAAGTGACATTGTTGTTTTTGGACAAATGTCCCTAGAAAAACCCAATGTGGGAAAACCGGTGCAACAACTAAGGATTTGTATTATTATGCAATAGTTTCTGAATACAATCTTTGGATGTCTTACTGGCTATCTAATACAAATAATCTGACTGGTAGAGAATTAGTAAGAAATACCACACACTATCACTGGAAATTCGATACTGATCCAGGATTTGGATGACAAGCCCCACATTGCCTTTACGCTACCCCTTCGTCAACCTATGCAGTCCAACGTTAGAGATACTAGGCTCTGCGTCACCCTTCTTGCTGGTCGGTTTGCCTTTGGAATTTCGACCCTTCTTCCCTTTCGGTCTCACACCCCGACTTATGGCTCTAAAACTCTATTCTCAAGCAAATTTCAAATCTCCTCTCAGGATCTGTGCTGCCTCAAAGTGGCTCTACACTACCTAGCGTGACTCTGCGCTGCCTCTTTTGGATCTCTCTCTGCCTCCTCTGCAATGTATCCTTGGATCAGGAGACTCTCCAACCGAAAACTATCTCTGCCCATCACTTCAGGAAATCTCCTCGATGACCTCTCCGACAACTGTTGTGCTGCTCTCTTGAGAAAATCAATCTTCGATCTCTCACTCAATGTGTTTTCCAAATTCCCATCGAAGTCCTTCTTAAAATATTCCAATTGAGTAATCAACGACCCAGATTAGATTATAATCAATGGCTCAGATCATATTGACTCGATCTTCATCTTATTTTATAAGATTCACACCAGGTTTCATTAATACCCTTTAATTATTTTAATTTCCAAAGTTTAGAATTAGGCACTCATTAAAAATAATTAATTATTTTAATAAAACTATCTCTGGGTGGAATTTCTGAAAATGATTTTTGGGTATTATGGAATACATGTGTCTTAGCCTGCCTGCATATTTTTGGGGCCTAGAGCACATCTGATGCTACTAGAAATCAACACTCCCTCTTAGTGAGGAATGTGCTCTAGTAATACAACCTGCTGAAGCATCACCCTGACTCTGTAATTTCTCCCTCTACGTTGCTGATGTCTGACATATCTTCCCACCAACTACTGCACAAATGCTTCATCTGTGTTTTTGCTAGCCCTGCCACTCCCAATGCTACATCTACATTGAAACCCTCTCCAATTGCTGTTGTTACTGCAACAACAATAGGAAAACATCCAAAATACTGGATAGGTGTTCAACATGATGCATATGTTGTTGGAGTTATGATTGCTACTAGTCTCTGCATTGACCCTCTAAAGCCTTTGTGTTGTTGCTAACTCTGCACTGTGCCAACTACATTGCTGCCAAATCTGCTCTGTGTTGCTCAACCTCTGGCGTTCTTAGCCACTGCAACTATCACTGCGATACTCCTTTGCACCAATTGACATTGGTCCATCTTGCTACTTTTGATATGGTCTCCCGTAGCAAGGTATTGATCCAAGAGGTCGAATCCTCAAGGACCCTACCCATCTGTAGTTCTTTCGAACTACAATACTAGATCACCCCAACTCTCCCCTGGAGGTATCTGAGCAATCATGGCAAACTCATCCTCCTCGATCTTTGTGGTTGCAGCCTGCGGATCATGTTTCTCATCCTTGTCCTTCTTCTTGAGAGGACATTGTGTAGATTAGTGACCAAATTCACCACACCGGAAACATTTGATCTTAGAGATATCCTTCTTTCGCCTTCACTGTTCCTGTTTCTCTTTTGATGCAAGGGCTACATTATCTTCCTCCTCCTTGGGCTTCATCCCAATGCTACTACTTTTATCAAATTTTCACTTTACTAAGTCTCACCTCATATCTTCCTGCTGAAGAGCGGCCCACATCCCTCCTTAATCTGATAATCTCTTTCTCCCCAGGATACTTTGGACAAACACTTTCCATTCTTCTGAGATTGAATTCAAGGCCAACCTCACCATCTCAGTCGATTGAGGCACTGATCGTACAATTACCAATGAGTCTTGGACCTCTTGAAGCTTTGATAGGAACATATCAATGCGTTCCCCATTCTGCATCCTCATGGATCTCATTTTCTACTCCAAGTACATCTTTAGGTGCTCGAAAGATCCCAGAGACAACATAGCCGAGGCATCCCACATCTCTTCGACAATCCCTTTTCCAGCAATGTGACATACAACATGATCCCTCACTCCATCGAGGATCAACCACTTGGCCTTCTCCATGTCAACCTTATAATTCTTGAGTGGATCCGCATCTCAGATTCAACTACCACACTATTGACATAGGATTTGAGATTATGCCCATCCAGAAGGTAGGATATCCTAGCCTTCTAGATCACATAGTTGGATGTTCCGTCCAACTGATCTTGATCTCTCAACTCATTTACTACCATCTTTGCCAAAAAAATGTCGAACTACCTCATTATCCTTTGCGCTGCTGCTAGGATGGCCTACGCACTCCCTGTTAGAGTTAGTAGATCTTCTCCTCTCTACTGCTACTCAACATTTGAGAAATCGAATTCCTTGGCTAGGAATTCTTTGAGGAAGAAATTCCCTTAAAAAGTGTCTCCTTCCTTCTTTTGACGATTTTCTGCCCCAACAACTATTGCAAAAAACTGGGTCTCACTTGAAGATTGCTCCGCACTGAAGCTTCTGCTGTGATGCTCCCTTTTCCATTGACAAATATCGATCTAGAAATATTACCTCTTTTTCAACTCACTTAGAGAGATATTTTCCTCGAGAATCTTGCCCTCTTGGCTTGGATTGCGTAATCTCTCGAGGGCTTCAATCTGCTGCTTACACAACACTTCGGTCTCCCTCCTTTTCTTCAACACTGGGTTCTTCCTTTCTGCTCTCTTACTTCACCTACCCTCTGATACCACGTGAAAATTCGTAATCCTTGAATCACTATTGCAAAAACTGATTATATTTCTCCTACTGAATCAAGTTATTTACAATCTTATACAGTAAACATTGAAATAAATACAACTGTAGCCTTCACAAGTTAAATAATATGCGAAAACAAGAACTGAGTAAGAAATAAATAGCACACACAAGTGACACTGTTGTTTTTGGACAAATGTCCACAGAAAAACCCAATGCGGGAAAAACGGTGCGACAACTGAGGGTTTGCATTATTATGTAGTAGTTTCTGAATACAATCTTTGGATGCCTTACTGGCTATCCGATACAAAGAATCTGACTGACAGGGAATTAGTGAGAAATACCTCACACTATCACTGGAAATTTGATACTGATTTAGGCTCTGGATGACAAGCCCCACATTGCCTCTATGCTACCTCTACATCAGCCTATGTAGTCTAGCATTAGAGCTACTAGGCTCTACGTCACCCTTATTACTCGTCAATTTGCCTTTGGAATATCGACTCTTTTGCCCTTCCGGTCTCACACCCCAACTTTTGGCTCTAAAACTCGATTCTCCAGCAAATTTCGAATCTCCTCTCAGGCTTTGCGCTGCATCAAAGTGGCTTTGCACTACCTAGTGTGGCTCAGGGATGCCTCTTCTGGATCTCTCTATGCCTCGTCTGCAATGTATCCCCAGATCAGGAAACTATCCAGCCAGAAAACTATCTCTACCCCTCATTGCAAGAAATCTCCTCGATGACCTCTCCGACAACTGTTACGTTGCTCTCTTGAGAAAATTGATCTTTGATCTCTCACTCGATGTGTTTTCCAAATGCCCATCGAAGTCCTTATAATCTTCCAATTGAGTAATCAATGGCCCATATTAGATTCTAGTCAATGGCTTAGATCACATTGACTCGATCTTTGTCTTATTCTAGAATATTCACACCCAGTTTCTGTAGGTTTTAACCCCGTACAGAAATTACCTGCATACGAATTCTAAATCCAGAAAAAATAAAAATGCGAGAGCATAACACATAAAACACATATACACAGAGAGTTCCCACTGGATCTCAAAACCGAGACTACCAGCTTAATTTTTCATTATATTCCTTTCAATGTTACAATACATATTTATACATGCCGAAGCATCCAATACCATGGGGACCGAAAAACCATCGCGTCCAAAACTATGGACCGAAAACCATAGGTAGGTTCGCCCAACCTAATATAGGGTCCAAATTTTTTTTTCTCGCCCCGAACCCCGTAGAGGGGGGCTCCACCCCCCTCAAACCCCCCTGGTTCACTACGTAGATTAGTCGTGGAAAGAATATAACACAACCCAACACCAAGGCTTCCAGGAACTAATAACACAACCTACAACCAAAGGAACATGAGCACTCACCCAGTAATGAAAAAGGTATTATAGACTTTATGCGAAGTTGCTTATGTTACTTAGTGTAATGGATCGAAAATATTGTTAATAACATAAACATATGAGAAATTAAAGACACATTCAAACACATCAACACAACAAAAATTTAATAAAGGAGTTCACTAGACTTCATGGCTACGTCTCCTGGTCCTTTAGCTTCCAGTGCTTACCACTTTATTTTGTTTTCAAAATGTTGTTACAGGTATGAGCTCAAAAACAAAGACTCAAAGGAGAAAATGGATCTCACCATTACGTTCAGCTCGAAATTTCAAGTCAAATGAGTATAAACTTGACCATATTTGGCCACTGTGACCTCTAGACCCCATGGAGAAATCCAAAACCACCTATGTCCCTGAAAATCCACTTTTTGCTAACAAAAACCACCTCTTCCTGCAAAAAACCACCTCGGTCCGTGCATTGGTGGTTTGGTTGTTTGGCACCCGCATAAACTTTAAAATAATTTTGGGCCACTTGGTTTACCAAGCCCCACCCTCGGCATTGTGGTTATCGGACTGCATTGAAGTTGTTGCATATATATGGTTTTGGTAGGTCGAGGGTTCGAAACCCCCGCCCGACCATTCCCCCATTGGTTATGGTAACAATGTATATGGTATATATTATATGTTCAATGGTGATATATGACTATGGTTCAGACTATATAACTCCACTTGCTGTTTCTTTTTATATGGTTCGGTTGATTCATATATGGTGTATGGTTTAACACCACTCGTTGCATGTGGGATATTTCATCAAGAGGTCCGGCGGCCGGTCCTCCGTCATCGGCCTTTTATTCTGGCAACAACCCGTAACACCATAAACACAATTTCACCTTGAATCTTAACAAGTCCCAACGTAGCCCATCCAGTGTGGTTCTCCAGTGAAAACTTAGCCATTTTGGGATATTAGGGGTTCGATCCTCCCTGATCCCCATATTTTTGGAAATAAGACCAGATTGGGCAAAATCCAAGCTGCCACATGTCAGCACTGGATTGGCCAATATCAAACAATCACACTACGACATGTCACCTGCTCTGCTGATGTCATCTCGGACAAGTGGTGTATTCCTGGGATGACATATGTCCTACTGACATCACCCCGTTGACATTTGACCATTGACCGTTGCCTGTTGAATTTTTGAATTTTTGCCCTAATTTTCCATAAACTTTGACTGGCTTTACCTTCTTCATCTATACTCAGATTTATGCGCCATTCACACTGTTGGAATCGTATCAACGAGCACTTCGACTTGTTCCTACTTTAATATAAATTTGAAGGCTTTGATCCAGAGGCAAAACTAGATCCATTTTGGATCACCCCTCCCCATTGGAAGCTTTTGGACCACCAAAATTTGGTGTTAGCTGTCGAGTAGGTGTGGATAAAGTTCCTTCACTATTCCAATCTTTATCCATCATTCTTTACTTGGATTTGTACCTTTGAGTCCATCTCGAAGATACTCAACATTTCCCCGTCGCAAAGTCCTTATCCTCCTATCAAGAATTGTGTCCTCCTGTAGCTCATTGAGATACTCGGGAAAAATATCTTCAATGGAAGGTAACTGACCTTGCTCTTCGGGATCTTCAGTCAATGAAGGTGCATACAATCGCGATTTTTCAACATTTACAACAGAATAGGTCTGCATATAAGCTGGTAGATCTAAGCGGAAAGCATTCTCACCAATTTTGTCAAGTATTTTGAAAGGACCATATCTAAGTGGTTTCAACTTTTTACCTTCCCCTTGTAGTCTTTCTTTGTTGATGTACAACCAGACTTGATCACCATCTTTAAAACTATGCTCGACTTGATGCTTGTCATGCCGTGCCTTATACTTTTCTTGGATTCTTTCTAGTTGTTCCTGTACTGTCTGGTGAATTTCCTGGATTTGCTCAATGAAGTTTATTGCTTTGTCGAAATCACTGTGTCCATCAACTGCTATGTCTTTACCAAAGACAAAATGCAAGGGAGACTTTGGTATAAAACCAAAACAAGTCTCAAAAGGAGATCTCTTAGTAGAAGAATGTTTTGCATGGTTGTAAGCATACTGCACATAACACAAACGCTCATCCCAAAGTTTGGGATGCTTGTTGCAATATCCTTGAAGAAACTGTATCACTGTCCTGTTGACCACTTCTGTCTGACCATCTATTTGCAGATGAAATTTCGTGCTCTTCTTTAACTTTGTGTCCATTAACTCCCATATACTTGACCAAAATTACTCGACAAATCAAGAATCTCGATCAGATACAATAGAAGTGGGTAACCCAAAATGAACCCATACATTTTGAAATAACAATTTTACAGTTTGTTCAGCTGTGACCTGTTTATTACATGTGTCAAAATACACATCTTATTGAACCTATCCACAACTACATACAAATAATCATGACTCTTTCTAGACTTTGGTAATCCCCCAACAAAAGCCATGGAAACACTTTCCCAAGGAAGAGAAGGAATTCGAAGTGGAGTATACAAGTCTAATTTTCTATTACTTGGCTTGCTTTTAGCACACAGAGTACATCCTTTAATATATCTAGAAATTGTGTCATTCATTCGTGGCGAGTAGTAGAATCTTTGTAATTGTGCAACTATTTTAGTTACACCAAAATGACTTGATATGAGAGAAGTATGTGCTTCTCGAATTATATTAACTCTTTCAGATTGTGGAATGCATAACTTTCCCAAATGATATAAGAGTTTGTCCTTTATGAAATAATCCAACTCTTTTACATGCTTGTCATAACTTAAAGTTGCATATACATCCTTAAAATTTGTGTCTTGAGCATATTGTTCAATGTAACTTTCATGAATTACTGAATTATGCTTAAGTATTGTGGATGCATTTATAATTGGTCTTGATAACATGTCTGCAACCTTATTATGTATGCCTTTATTATATCTGATAACAAGATGAAATTGTTGTAGAAAACCCATCCACCTGTAATGTCATGATTGTTGCAATTTAGTTTGTGAGTGTAAGTATTGTAGTGGTTGATGATTTGTGTGTATGATTGTTTCTTTACCCATTATGTAATGTTTCCACTTTTTAACACTCTGAACTAATGCATATACTTCCTTATCATATGTAGGATAGTTAACTACTGCTGATGTGAATGTCTCAGAATGAAAGAATATAGGCTCTATGTGTTGCATGAACACTGCCCCCATGGCACATTCACTTGCATCTGTCTTGATCTCAAATGGATGCTAAAGATCTGGTAGTGCTAGTACTGGCGTTGTACTGATCCTTTCTTTCAATGTGTCGAAGGGTTTCTATTGTTTGCATCCCCACTGAAACACCTGTTTCACACTTGTCAAAACATGTAAAGGAGATGCAATCGAAGAAAAGTTAGAAATAAACTTTCTCCAATATTTTTCTTCCCCTAAGAAACTTCCAACTTCTATAGCGGTATTAGGCTTAGGCCAATTTACAATGACTTCAACCTTAGAGGGACCTATCTTCAATTCACCACCCCCTACAATATAACCATAATAATTCAAAGATGTTCTACCAAATTCACATTTAGAAAGTTTTACATAGAGATTTTCTCTTTTCAAAACATCTAAAACCTGCTTTACATGCTTTACATGTTCATCCCATGTTCTACTAAAAACAAGAATATCTATTACAAAATCATCAATGAATGGTCTAAATACATCATTCATGACTCGCATGAATGTAGTTGGAGCATTAGTTAAGCCAAAAGGCATAACCACACGTTCATAGAGTCCTTGCTTTGTTTTGAAAGAAGTCTTCCATACATCCTGTTCTACAACTTTGATTTAATGGTAGCCGCTTCACAAGTCCAATTTAGAGAAGTAAACTGCATCTTTTAACTGATCTAACAAATCATCAATACAAGGAAGAGGATAACAATTATTTATTGTGATTTTATTTAATTCTCTAAAATCAATGCACATTCTCCACGAACGGTCTTTCTTTTGCACTAACATGATAGGTGATTCACACAGTGATGTGCTTGGTCGAATAAAACCCTAATCGAGAAACTCCTGTACCTACTTATTTTTCTCTGCATTCTCTAGAGCTGATAACATGTACATTCCAATGTTAGGTAGTGGATCATCCTGTTGCAAATAAATCTCATGTTCTATCTCTCACTTGGGTGGAATCCCTTTAGGCTCTTGAAACATAATATCATAATTAGAAACAACTTAACTAGATCTACTTTCTGTTTAGGATTACAGCCTTGGAAAGCATTAGATTTATCAATATCCTTTGCTTTTACAATCATGAGTAAAAATTGTTTACTTGAATTTACACTTCTTTTCATCTGTCCTGAATTTATGAGAGAGAAATTATCTTTGAGTTTATGAGCCCTTACAATATATTCAATTCCATCCTTAGTGAGTTGATACTTATTTTCAGTTCGATAGAAGATAGCATTTCTATCATACAGGTATGGACTTCCTAATACAATTCCACATATGTACAATGGGACTATGCCTAACTCAACCTCATCTATAAACCTTGACCCAATAGAAAAATGAAGTTTACATTATTTCATAACTTGTAGATTATTTTTATCACACACCCAACCTAATGGATATGACTTTTTATGAGGTTTTGTTTCTAGACCCAACTTCTTTACAATTGCTTCAGAAATCAAATTAACTTGTGGCCCACTATCAAATAAAGTATCAATTTTAGTATGCTTGGAAATGACTCTAATGTGAAATAGCTCATTTCTTTTCCTCTCATCATTATCATTATCAACATAATGCGAAGAAGTAGTTGTAAAAGCTTTAGAATATTTACCTTTTATACCTGTAGTTGTAATCATTGTGTCATCACCTGAATCTGATCCCACGTCTTTTTGAATAGCAGCAACATTCTTCCGCTCTTTACTCCCAAACTTCTTAGGCTTCACTGTTGGATACAATGATCAGCAGTGTGCCTCATCAAGTCCTTCCTTCTTACAATGAGTGCATGAAGGTCTATCTTTCTTCAAAGTGTTTGTTTTATTCTCCTTCCATTTAAGTTTCTTCTTGCCTTTATTCTTGCTTTCAATAGGTTTGGATGATTTCCCAACATCTTGGGTTACATTTTTACCTTGAGCTTCTAGATGAGTTGCTTGAACCGATACATCATCTAAGCTAGTTGGATTAAACATAAGTATGGTATACCTCAAATAACTATGAAGACCACCTATGTATTTCAACAATGTCTCTGGTGAGTCCAATGATATGCCTAATTTTAAAGCTCTCTTACAGAATTCCTGAGTATAAATTTGAACACTTTGACCTTTTAGTTGATGTAGTATCATCATTACTTGTTGCATATAATCCAAAGGATAAAACTTATTTTTAATAGAGGAAAAAAATTCATTCCAAGTTGAAATGATTTTACCATGCTTTTTGAGATCTGCTTGTATCTTCCCTTCCCACCATACAAGTGTGGTTCCTCCAAGTCGAAGGCTAGCAAGCTGGATCTTCTTCCTTTCTAAAACAACTTTTTGCACCCTGCAGTACACTTCAATTTGTCTTATCCAATTATCAAGCTTTTCAGCATTAATTTCTCCATCATAAATTGACAAATCAAATTTTACATCTAATTTGATCAAAGAGGATTTGTTCTTTTTCTTCTTAGAAGGACTAGATTTATGAGAAGAAGAGGATGATGATGACGATGATGGTGATGAAGAACGAGATGGTGGAGGAAGCATTTCTCCCTTTCACTTATCTTCTTGATCTTTAGGTGATGAAGTTCCTTCATCTTTGTTCTTCTTAAACTCGTGATACATCTCTTCCACCATTGCACGTATCGTCATGAAACTATCCAAGAATTTAGATTCTGACCCAAGTGGGGTTTCATCCACCATCCTTATTTTTGAAAAGACCCTTCGAATCTCTAGATTCACCACAACAAGGTCACCTTCACCTCGTCCGAGCCTCAACCTAGTAAGCATTCAAATCTTCACACAAACTTGTCAAACCTTAAAAACCTTGTTGATCTGATACCACTCGATCCGTTAATGAAAAGGTATTATAGACTTTATGTGAAGTTTCTTATGTTACTTAGTTCAATGGATCGATTGCGAATAACATAAATGCATGAGAAATTAAAGACACATTCAAACACATCAACACAGAAAAATTTAATAAAGGAGTTCATTAGACTTCCTGGCTATGTCTCCTGGTCCTTTAGCTTCTAGTGCTGACCGCTGTATTTTGTCTTCAAAATTTTGTTATAGGTATGATCTCAAAAATAGATACTCAAATGAGAAAATGGACCTCACCATTGCGTTCATCTCGAAATTTTGAGTCAAACGAGTATAAACTTGAACATATTTGGCCACTGTGACCTCCATACCCCCTGGAGAAATCGAAAACTGCCTTTGTCCCTCCAAAACCACTTTCTGCTGAGAACAACCGCCTATGCCTACACAAAGCTGCCTCGGTTCACGCACTGGTTGTTTGGTTGTTCAGCACTTTTATAAAGTTTAAAATAATTTTGGGTTGCTTGGTTTACCAAGCCCCTCCCTCGGCATTGTGGTTATCGGACTGCGTTGAATTCATTCCATATATATGGGTTTGGTAGGTCGAGGGTTCGAAACCCCCGCCTGACTGTTCCACCGTTGGTTATGCCAATATTGTATATGGTACATATTATATGTTTGGTGGTGATATATGACTATGGTTTGGACTATATAACTCCGCTTGGCATTGCTTGTTATATGGTTTGGTTGATTCAGATATGGTGTATGGTTTAACACCTCTGGTTGCATGTGGGATATTTCATCAAGAGGTCTGGCGGCCGGTGGGTTGACCCCGATCAACGACCTTTCATTCTGTCAACAACCCGTAACACCATAAATACACTGTCATCCCGAATCTTAACAAGTCCCAACGTAGCCCGTCCGGCGCGGTTCTCTGGCGAAAACTTAGCCATTTAATGAGGTCAGGGGTTCGATCCTCCCTAATCCCCAAATTTTTGGAAATAAGGCCAGATTGGGCAAAATCTAGGCTGCCACATGTCAGCACTGGATTGGCCCATATCAACCAATAACACCTTGACACGTCACCTCCTTTGCTGATGTCATCCAAGACAAGTGGTGTATTCCCAAGACGACACGTGTCCTACTGACATCACCCTACTGACCATTGACCGCTGACTGTTTACCTTTGACTTTTTTACATTTTTCCCTAATTTTCCATAAAATTTGATTGGTTTTAAATTCTTCATCTAGACTCAGATTTATGCGCCATTCACACTGTTGGAATCGTATTGACAAGCACTTCGACTTAATCCTACTTTCATCTGCATTTGAAGACTTTGATCCAGAGGAAAAACTAGATCCATTTTGGAACAAGCACCAACCAGAAAACAAAGATAAAACCCACAATACCATGTTTATCCAGTAAATGGAAAGACTAGGAAAAACCATTGTTAATCCAGGAAATCCTCCATGCCAATGAGCAATCATAACCAAGAAACCACATGCATATGCCATGCATGCTAAAACTAGCATTGAAATCATACATCCAACTCAATACCTACAAGAAAAAACTATTGTAGCTATTGATCCTAATGTCCTTTTGCTCTTTCCTACTCTTCCTTTTCCTTTTTTCTAAAAATCCCAAGTATGTCACACTCCAACAGTTCTCCATGAAAACTCTAACTGTCCAACAATATGAGAGAGAGAGAGAGAATATAATGAAAACTCCAAAACTGAACTGATAAAAGCCATGAATTGGTCCTCATGTTGTATCCCTGTAGACATTTCTAGGCTGGGGAACTGTGCCAAAGCATCTAAGTGAGGGTTTAATTGAATTGGATGAAAAATGTATTAAACCTTTAACACTTATAAAATCTAAATATTTCTAAGAATTTCAAAGGGATGATTTTTAGTCATAACCGAATAAATATTTAAACTGATTTTGAAAGAAGAAAATAAGAAGATATATGATAATCAAACATCCATATTGAATATTTAATTAATCAAACACAGTTAATGAGTGCAAAATAATTCTACATCCAAACAATATATGTTCAAGAGATGACAAAAGGCACCAATTAAAAGATATAGAGGAACTAACTTAAACAAGCTGTTTAGTTAATTAATCTCTTTAATGATTATAACTTTGCACTGGGCTGTCATGGAGATTTATATACTCAATCTAACCTTACCCTAACTTCTATGTTACCTTGAACATATGTAGAAATAAATTATGGAAAACATAAATTAATAAACAAGAAAAACTCACATGAACACAAAAGCTGTTAAGAATGAAGCCATAATCCTTTGATTATCTTCAGAAATATTTTAGAATACTACAATAGTGTCATTGAATCATCACAAGGGTTCAAACCTTCCTTATTTTAATTACAAAATACTTATAGAATTTAATTCAAAAATATCTAGATTTAATAAAAGTTATTACAAAATAAAATTTTATCCAAAATTGATTTGGATATTACAAAAATAGAACATAAAATTATCTTTTTTGAACTAATTTGAGTAATCAACACACAATTCGAGGGTGTTGTTTGATGAATATTGCTTGAGACTTAATTTTTTTCTTTCTACTCTTGTTATCCTACTTTTTTCTCCTTCTTTCTCTGTAATTGGTTGTTGAATTTCTGCATTCTCTTTTACTCGATCAGTTCAAGTAATTTATCCCATCTTTTGTCATATGGAATAGAAAATTTTGTTACTTTTCTATATGACACATCGACTTGTTTATACTTCTCAAGAACTGGCCTAGTAATGAACAAATCTTGAACTTCATGTTGGATAAAAAGATCATATTCTAGGTCTTCAAGAAACGCTTTACCACTAATTATCCATTTGAATTTAGCAAACATTGTTTAGTATGTTGCAATCTCATGTAATCTGTGCTAGTAATTTTCTAGTGGAATCAATTGGCCACTAGAATCTCTTAAAGATGGAAGTCCTTTCTGGCGTAAAGTATTAAACTTTCTATGAAATTTCTTAACATGTGCTTCTAAGTTTTGACATTTATTTTCTAACTGTAACATTATGTTCTTATTTTTCAAAACTCTTATTACTTCTATAATTGTACTAATCCTGTCTTCAATTCCAAATTCCTCTAGTTCTTCTTTTGTTTCAGAATTCAACACTTTGATTATTCTGGTTGTTTCCCCTAGCTTGTGATCTAAATCTTCATTGATTTCCCTAATGGTTGCCTTTGACCTATGCACCAGTTCCTCCTTTCCAAAAATAATTTCAATATATGTCCAGAGTTCAGTTATGGTTGAATTTATATCAATCCATATTCATTTTTTTGCTTCAGATAATGTCTATGCAACCAATGATTCATTTTCATATTTTTCTAGTTTCTTGATTAATATGAAGCTTTTCTATACTTCGGCAAGATATGCATTATTAGCTTTTATTTTTTTTTATCTTGGGTCTTCTCCAACTAAACTCTGATTTTTTCAATCTCCACATCTTTTAATGATAGGTCTCTCATAGCTTTTGATAGGCTTTTTGTTGTATTCTTACTAGTAGACTTTGTTGCTGTTGTAGACACTACTACTGTAGATGTCCCTCCTCCAGTGCTGATTTGAAGTTCTCTTTCTTTGATTAAATTCTCCATCTCTGCCTCCATCTTATGAATTTCTACATTTTGTTCCACAATCATTCGCAACATGTTTTCTTTTTCCTTCTCGAGCTGACCTACTTCTTGTGCTTCGGGATGTTTAGTTGTTGGTAATTTATGTTGTTTCCTTAGTTCCTGGATGTTTGCCTTTCTTCTTTTAATTATTTCCTCAGCTCCCTTGACATCTTTAGGATTCAATCCTAATTTTAAAACCATATCTTCCAACCCCTTAATTTTGGTATCCTTAGCTAGAGAAGACATATTTTCTAGCTTCAACTAAGAGTGAATATTATTCAGAGATGCTTGTAGCTTAGATGCTACCATGGCAGAACTTGTCAAGGATGTGTATACCATTTCTTTTGCTTGCCTGTGAATATAAATTTGATCTATATGATGTATCTATTTAATATCAAATGAAAACAAAAAGGTTTTGTAATCTTCAACACTCTTAGGCTCAGGGACCCTTGGTTCTAAAAATGTTAATTAGAATTGCCATCTTTCACTATCTAAGGCATAAAGTGATCTAGTTTGAGTTGTGGAAAACTGTTTCCATAACTCTACATATGTAAAAGTTTTGAGTGCTTCATTTTTCTTCTTCATCTTTAAGAATTTTGCAAAAATACTCTGCTACCTTGAAGAAGAAGGAAAACATGTGGTGGTTTCTTCAATCTGCTGTAATGAAAATGCAGATTCTCCTAAAAGTATGACTGTGGTAGGTTCTTCACAAGTTTGAACTTTTGACGACCCTTCTTCAAAATTTATGGTCTTTCTTCTCTTGAATATTTTGAATGATTCCTTCTATAACTATGATCCTACTGGAGATAGACTTTCTCTCGGTATTTTCAATTCCTTTTTCTATCATCCTTGGAGTTTCAAATTTTTTTTGACTGGAAAATAGCTCCTCAACTTCCTACAATGTGTTCTCTTCCCATTCTTATTTTTTGGAATACTATTCAATATTAGGTTTTGTAATGTGCACATGTATATGGTGCATACTTCTACCCAAGTCTCACTGATGATGTAATTCCTAATGGATCATATGACCAACTGAAATTCAATCTAAATTTCATCTCACTTAAAAAATGATTGACTTATTTTTTTGTAGCTCTGGTGTTGACTATGAATGGGCCAATTTGTGCCTCTAGCTTAAATTGAGCATTTTTTTTCCTAGAAACAAAATGAACATCATCCATGTTCATCATTTGTTTGATATACTCTAGTGAAAAAATCCTCACGGGGAGGAACAATTGTAGTTTGTAAGGTGGAAGCTCGCAACCATATATTCTAATTTCTATAAAATTTATGTATAAATACCATTATCTAACTTTAGACTACTCACTCAAATGCAGAATCCTTTTTATCTCCATTGGAACTCTAGGAATTGCATCACTACTTAACAAACAAATTTCCATATACAAAAATTGATTGACAAAGTCACTGAAAGAAAATTCTTCAAAAGTTTTCCTCACTAATGAGGTCCAATGAATCACTGACTATGGTTTACCTTCATCATCCAATTTCTGTAGAGGAAATTTGAACCCTTTTGACTGATGATATAAAATAATTAAATCAAAACTGACTGGTGCATGAATGACCCTTCAACACCGAACTTAAAGAATTGATCATGAATTGCATCGGACAAAAACTGAATATAATTGAACATGATTGAAGGTTTTTTACTAGAACAAAACACTGGTAAAAACCCCAAAATAACTTCATCTACCCATTGATCATTGGGATATCCTAACAAACAAGAAACTAAGGAATTAACCAACCTAGGCATCTCAGGGAACATTACAGAAGGATAAGGTGGGTTTGTTCTAGGTAATTCTGAATTTTATGGTAAAAAGGGCTCAAAGATATGTGATCTTTCTGAAAAAAGAATTTTTTTATGGTAAATATCCATAATAGCATCAGTGAAAAAGGGTGACGGGAGTCCTGAGGGTTTAACTAGAGGAACTGACAAATTGACTTAGAGGTTATGTAGAAAAGAGTTTCATTATTTTGAGCAATTATAACTCTTTGACTGGGAAGGTGTCAAGCTCCACACCAGGTGACTAATTCTGGAAAATGGTATGTTTGAGGGAAAGAAAAATGAGGAAGTAAGGATTCTCAGAAAGAAAACTCATCATTGGCATCTTCGTATTTCTAAAATGCCCGGTTGTGAGGCTTGTACAAGTCGACTTGACAATTGGTTTCAACAATTTTGAAATGGGTGTCAATAAGGGGTAGTTCATCTAAATTGATCACATGGTGTAACAAAGGATTGTCTACAGATGCTTTATATTTTCCATTATGACTGTTCATTTGGGAAAAATAAAATTACTGGGAGAAATTGGAAAACTTACTTGGAAGTAACAATGATTGGAAGCTACTATTTTCTAGAATTCGTTTGCGGTGTTAGTTCAGAAGCTATGGTTGCAGGTAGAATGGAAAAAGAATTTGGTTTAGGGGAATAACTAATGTTATCAAGGTATTTGTAATAGATTTTTGTTGGATTAACCATTAATGGCAAGGAAGATTTAATGCATTTGAAAGTTTGCGGGAGAAATAAATGACATAACGATTGCCTACTAAATTTAGCAGAAGAAATGGTCATGGTTAAACATAGCAGAAGGTAGGCCGAGAGTGAATATGGCAGAAATAGTGGTGGAGTGTTGGTGGAAGGCGATAAGTAGTTTGTGGGCGGGTGCTAGCTGTTTTTGGTTTCGAGCGATGGGGTACTGCAATGCACGAATAATGGACACGTAGCAAAAGCAAAGTCAAATGAAACCACTTTGTGAAACCCCCCCCCCCCCCACCTACCTATTAAACTCTTTGGAATGCGGGGGCTCTTGCAATGCATTGGAGGTCGTTGATATTGCGGATCCTAGCCATCAAAAGCTACAAGATTTTTTTTTGGGTGGACAACTATCAAATAAACTTTATTTCAAAAAATAATTGTTTAAATTGTTAAATAAAATAAAAAGAGCATCATTTAAAAATGGTTTCTTATTCGAGGGGAATTTTTTTTCTCTTTCTAATTTTTATTTTTGAAAATAAAAGTAAATTTACAAACTATTACAAGGGTAAAAATAATTTAAAACATCGGCTCCATCTAGGGGATGCTTCTCTCGGCAGGATGCAGAGAACCTGCAAATCCATGTGCCTTCTCTTCAGGCTATGGAGTCTTTGTTGTGAAAATCACACTTGCTCTAGAATTTTATAGAGAAACTAGAAATGTACAATGATGATGTTTAGAAATGCTCAATAGTGAATATAATGCTTGAGATGCCACCCATTAATTGACAATGAGAAATATTGTCCTTCCATATTGTGTAAGATGAATGTATTATTGTCTTTGACTTCTGCAATACTGAAAGGCCCTAACCATAGGTTATCAAACTTCCCATGTTTGCCTCTTTCTTCTCTTCTTACATTCCATATGAGAACTAAATCTCCTTGTCTGAAATCTCTTTCTCTAGATTTAGTGTCGAACAGACTCTTCACCTTGTCTTGATATTGTCGAATTTTATGTTGAACTTCATCTTTATCCTGATTTAGCTCAATGATTTGATATATCCTTGTAGCAAAATCATATTCTTCTTCATATTACTCTGCAAAAAATTCATGACTGAGAATGCTAACTATCTAGGGAAGATAGATTTTATTCCATAAACAAGTTTAAAAAGAGATTTACCAGTAGACCTTTTAGGTGAAACCCTATTTTCCTATACTACATATTTGAGATGATTGTCCTAGTTCCTTTTATGATGTGCTAACACTTTCTTGATGACTTTAATCAAACTTTTATTTGATGATTCTTCCAACCCATTACCTTGTGGATAATAAGGTGTAGAATGATGTAAAGTAATTTGATATTTTTTTACAGAATTCCATCATCTTTATAATACTAGAAGCTTGAGCATTATCGGTAACTATTTTTCTTGGACAACCAAATCTAGACAAAATGTTCTCTTCAATAAACTTTATCACCACTATGTCAATTTCATTCTTAATAGGAATTGATTCTACCCAATTTTTGAAATAATAATTGGTTGTTAATATCCATCTGTGTTGATTTTTGGAAGCTGGAACTATTTGAACAATCAAATCCAATCCCCATTGCAATAAAGGAGCTTCCACTAAAACCAGAACAAGGGAAAGTGTTGCTAATCTCTTCTTTCCTACAAATATCTAACAAGGGATATAAGTCCTCACCTTTGTTCCAAACTGTGGAAACAATTTTGGCCAATAGAAACCTACTCTCAGTATTTTATATGCAATTTCCTTCCAATCGTAATGTCCTCCACAAAATCTTTCATGAAACTTCTCAATTACTCCATCTATTTCACTTTCAGTCAAACATAGTAGGAGGATATTTAAGGATCCTTCCAATACAGATTTTCATTTACTATATAGTACTTCATGTCCTTGAGTTTAAGGTGTCTACATTGATTCTTTGTGAAGTCAATAGGATACTCAAAATCAGGTAGGAAATGCGCTATGTCTTTGTACCAATCTAATAGTAAAAACTCCATCAATGTGTAAAGGAAGAGGAATAGAACTACACTAGAAGAAGGTTCTTGTGGATTCTTCTCACTTGAAATCCGCATTATAGTATTAATCCCAAGTATTTTTTAGTTTGATTCTACCAACATCTTAGCTAAACCCTATACTTTCACCAACTTTGTAGGTCTGATATCTAAATCAAACTCAATTAACTTCGCAATCCATCTCCCCCTCTTTCCATTTATATCAGGTTGAGTCAGTATTGTTTTTACTGCATTGTTAGGCACATAAGAAATTATAGCAGAATGTAAAACATAAATCCTAAATTCTTTCAAAGCTTGTACCAAGGCATAAGCTTGTTTTTCTATGATGTCATATTTTAGTTTAGCGTCTCTCTAACCTTACTAAATAAAGAAATTGGCTTCTCATGTTGATCATCATTTCTCTAGAATAAAATTGCTTCTATGGTAGTATCTGAGGCAAACGAGAAAATACTAAAAAGTTTAGAATAATCTGGGCTAATAAGCACTGGAGCTTCTAAAATTTCCTTTTTGATCTGTGAGAAAGAGTATCTAGATCGGACAACCCATTTAAGTTCATTATCTTTCTTGAGCATATCAGTAATATCTTTAACAATTTCAACATAATTGGGTATGAATCTCCTTAAAACAATTATCTTCCCTATGAATGACTGAATTTTTTTTTTATTTATAGGCAAATTGATTACCTTAATTTTTGAAGCCCTTTTAGGATCAATTATAACTCCTTCCTTTTAAATTATGTGTCCCAACCATCTTCCTTCCCTCACTGCAAAAAAGTGACTTTTTAGGATTAAGGGAAGTCTCAAATTTTCTACATCTCTCAAAAACTTTTCTCAAGTGTTTGGTTGTTTAGCATCAAAATCAAAAAACACTTTCAAATCATCAAGGTAAATGACTATGAATTCATTTACCTTACCAATAAATTCCAGATCTATTTCCCTTTGAAATGGTGCACCAACATTGATTAGACCAAATGGGATCTTGGCATACATGAAAGTACTCCACAGAGTTGTGATTGTTGTCTTTTCTTTGTATGCTTGACTAACTAGAATCTGGTTGTATCCATAAAAACCATCCAACATTGAAATCTTGTCAGGACTTGATACCCTTTGAAGAAATTGATCCATTTTTGGTAATGGATAATTATCTTTCAGGGATAATTTTTCCAAGTTTCTAAAATCGACACATAGTCTTATTTCTCTATTTTTTTCCCTAAAAGGTACCAGGTTAGCTATCCATTCATAATATATTAAGGGAACAATTATTTTAGCATCCAACAAGTTTCTTACTTCTTTCTCAAAAATCAGCAGTAAGATTGGGTTAATTCTTCTTAATTTTTGTGGAAATGGCTTAGCTCTCGGTTTAAGAGGAATTTTGTGCTCAATAATATTTGTGTCATAGGTTTTCAACTCTTCATATGACCATGCAAATACATCTTTGTATTTCTTAAACAAACTGACTTGTTTTTCTTTTATGTCCTAAGGTAAAGAGGCTAAGATTTTGACATTTTTGATATCTTCTATAGTCCCAATATTATAGTCATGTACATCTTCCTGTTATGAAGTTAGCAATGAAGTTTTTGATACATCATTCTGATGAAGAAGGTTTTCAAGGGGAATTAATCCCTTTGGAATATAATTATTAGATAACATAATGATATCATGATCAAGAGTTTTTTGTTTAAATTTCAAATCTAAGTCACCATCATTTGATTTGTTTTCATCATTGTTTTCTTCTTCAACATGTAAACTAGAAAAATCATCAATTTCCTGTAAGAAATTCTTCAAATTCTCATCATCTTCAAAAACGTGTGAGTGCCTTAAGTTATCTAGGATGGAAGGTCTATACTTTACTCAAATATGGTAATGTAATTGTAAAGGATTGGGTATTTTAAAAGAACTTGCATAAACTACCAAAGAATCTACATTGATATTATCTTCTCTTGGAATTGATGAGATATTGAAAGCCTAAAAATAGTTTTCCACACAATCCCATAATTCATTCCTATAAGCTATGAGTCTAGGATGTTTTGTTTGACAAATATTCCCGATCTTTTTTACAATTAATTTTTAATCACCATATACTGCCAGGTTTTGACTTTCAAACTTTTAGCTAATTCCAATCCTAAAATTAAAGTCTCACATTCTGCCACAGTATCTGTGACTTCAAAATCCAATTTGAATGATTGGCTTATGTTTTTCTTTTCAAGGGAAATGAGTACAATTCCTGCACAAAATCAATCCTTAGAAAATGCTCCATCAAAGTACATTTTCCAAATGTCACTATCTGAAAAATGGGGTGTATTGACGGTACCTTCAATTCTGGTTTAAGGATTAGAGATATCACTGGTAGATAAAGTAAAGAATCCAAAATCTTGATCAATAGCATATATCGGATGATTTATTGCTTGATTAGCTTTACAAACAATATTTATGAATCTTACTTTTTTGTAGAGCCTTAAATGTTCACCTCCATAAATTGGGATTGTACCATAGGACATGTCCATTTGAAAGCTTCCTCCAAGCTTAAAACAACAAGATCTTGAAAACAATGTTGAGAAATGGCAACAAGAAATTCCAGTTTAATTTGTCCTTGAATTAAACTGTGAATTAAAATTGAATTCTATTCTCATCGCAACTTGTAAATAGTTAATTAAGATTAGTTGATTTAATTATCTTAGGAATTTCGAGTTGGAAGTCTTTCTAAAGTCATGTATATTTTATCCCTAAATTTTAGGGGTCTAGGATGAGTTTATTTGAGTTGTAATTAGATAACTCAGTTTGACTACGTTTTAGTCAGTTAAACTAGTTCTAATTGTTTGTGGAACTAGTAGATGTCTAGTAGTGAGTTGGTGGACTAGTGCATCCTTAGTGATCCTCTAGTTAATTGGTGATTCACTCAAGATAAGCTTATGCATGTCAGTTAAATGAAAGACCCAGTTGAGACTACATTGTAGGGGAAGTGTACTATCAGTTGTAGAATGATCTGACTTGTACAGATCATGCATGCAATCAGAAGAGGACCTAGTTTTTGATTGTGCAGTTATGAAAGAAGGAATTCCTAATTAAATATGGGTTATTCCTCACATGAATTGCGCAAGGAAATAGGGGCTCAACAGGAAGCATAATTTGTCTAAGTTTTGGTAAGTGTGGGCTTTTGAGGTAGAGAGTTGATCATACCAATGCAGGGATTGTTCTTGTGAGAACAAACTTTGTATTATCACTCAGGTTTCTGAGTAATGCAATAGATAGTCAGGGGTTTGAGTAGTGGCTTTCCCCAGAGAAATGATTATGTTATGTCTCTTTGATTGTCTTCCTCTGATTATTGTTTTCATCGATTCTTGGTTTTTGTTGTTTAAAGAGTAGAGTAGATTCTTGTATTGTGTTTTAGTACATTATGTGAGTTATGAATCTACAAGGAAATCTACATGGTATTAGAGCTAGATTTGTAGAAATATCTACATGTTATCGGAGCCGAAAATAGTATACTAGAGGAGATTTCTAAGTTATGAGTTTTGTGTTACAGGTGAAATTCAAATCTGCAATACACACTTCAGGATCAACAGATGGCATTCTACGATTTGTGACTCGAGTATGCCTTGGAAGGAAGATTGAATTATATAGCCTAGAAGGACATAATGGAGGCTATGTTGGAGGATAATGGCTTGAAGGAATTTGTTGATCAAGAAATTCCTAAGTCAGCAACATCGGATGCACATAATCTAGCCAAATGGAAGAAGTGTGTGGTGAAGGCAAGGTGGATAATCCTTGAGGGAGTTCAAGACCACATTGTCTCAAGTCTCCATGGGAAAGGAACTTCGTATGCTATATGGAAAGAACTTATGAACCTATTACAAAAAAATAGTGATTATACGAAGTTGGCACTGAAAGACAAACTTTGAAAAATCAAGATGGAGAAAGCCGAGACCATTCTAATGTACTTGACCAAGTTCACTCATTGTCATGATGAGCTTGGAAGTGTTCGAATAACTATTGTCGAGGATGATATGGTGATTCTAGCTCTCTTATGCCTTCCTAAAAGTTGGAATAGCTATCAAGACTCTGTCAATAGGAGGGAGAAGTTGGCAGATTGGGAACGACTATGGTCGGATTTGATGCAAGTGGAGATCAAAAGGAACACCAGAGATGGTTCCTCATCAAATATTTATGATGAGGAAAATTGTGCCTTAGTGAATAAGGTAAGGAAAGGGAAAGTGAAGGCATCTCATTCCAAATTGGATTATTTCTGTGGAGGTAAGAATAAAGACATGACAAAATTTAAGTGCTTTCATTGTCACGAGCTGAGCCATTTTGCTACAAATTTTCCGCTCAAGAAGTCCAGGAAGAAGTCCTCAGGAGGAGCAGCGAGTGAGGCATTGGACTCTCAATTTGAATTGGTATTTACTCTCATTGCATGCATGGTGTCATTAATGATGGGTACTGTATGGTATCTTGATAATGGAGCCTCATTCCACATGATTGGTTACAAGGAGTTGTTTAGTGACCTAGAGGAGAAGGATCTACAGATGCATATCGAAATGGGTGATGATGGGAGGTATAGTGCTAATAGATTGGGTGCGGTTAATTTTCAGAGGGAGAAGGGTTATCTCTCACCTTATGGGATGTTATGTATGTTCTAGGGTTGAAGAAGAACTTAGTATCAACCACCATGATTGAGGATAGAGGCTATGATGTGATATTCTCAAAAGGAAAGGCATTCCTTAGACACATAGCCATGGGTCAAGTAAATAAGATTGGGATTCGAGTTAAGAATCTCTATAAGTTGGAGGTAGAGTATTATGTTTCTTTGAGTGCGAAAGTAGAGAGAGTGTAGAGCCAAGACATTGGCGAATTGTGGCACAGGCGATTGGGCCACTTGCATCATGGAGCTTTGAAAATAATGCATTAGATCTCTACTGGTCTTCCCAAAGGTTCACTAGAGCAAGTTGATACATGCAAGGGGTGCACTTTAGGAAAAGACACCAAGGCTTCCTTTCACGATAAAGAAAATTGAGCAAAGGAAATTCTAGAGAAAGTCTATTCAGATGTGTTTGGACCATTCTTGGCAACATCCATGGCCAAACACATGTATTATGTTATGTTTGTTGACAACATTTCTCGAAAATGCTAGATATTTTTCATGGAGAAGAAGGATCAAACTTTCACTTTTTTTTTGTGAATTTAAAGCATTGTTTGAGAAAGAGACTGGAAATAAGGTTAAAGCTCTTAGGAGTGATAATGGTGGTGAGTATGTCTCAAATGAGTTCAACAACTTTTGTGCAGCAGAAGGAATTAAACGGGAGTTGACGACACCCCATAACCCATAGTAGAATGGGGTGGCTGATAGGAATAAAAGAAACATTGTAAGGGCATCATGGGTGATGTTGCATGATCAGTGCCTACCACTACACTTGTGAGCTTATGCATGCAACACAGCAGTTTATTTACATAACCATAGCCTGCATCGGATTCCTGGGATGAAGACACCAGAGGAGGCTTATTCCGGTAAGAGACCAAATGTTGCCCACTTCAAGATTTTTGGGTCATCTTCATATTTCCACGTGATCAAAGATGCACGGAAGAAGCTTGAGCTGATATTAGATCAAGGGATATTGTGGTGTACACTGATACACCTCACAACTATCGGGTGTGCTTGCCAACCAATAGAATGAAAATGATTCACAGGGCTATTAGATTAGATGAGGAGAAAACCATGTGAGTTTCCGTTGAGAGGGAGCTTCAGTTGCATGCGGTTGAGGAGATTTTATCTCCTAAGGTTAAGGTGCCTCAGATTGATGTGGAGAAGCCACATGCAGAGGATCTAGGAGTGGAGACATCCACTCAAGAACATTCTTCTAGAGATGGGAGAAAGCACACTAGAGAGGCTGACATATTATTGCATGATGCACAGGAGAATGTGGGGGCACCTGCATCTCAGTGCAGGCAGAGGAGGTCACCTGAGAGGTATACTGGATACATGTCTCTTATGAGTAGATGTGTTGAGACAAATTCGTCTTCCTTTGAGGAATCAGTGCAGCAGCAAGGTTGGGTTGATGCCATGGTGGAGGAGTATGATTCCATAGTTCGTAACAATGTTTGGGATATTTTCCCGAGACTAGAGGACAAGTAAGTAGTGAGCTCCCGATGGATTTACAAGGTAAAGCAAGTTGTAGATGGTAGTGTGGAGAAGCATAAGGCTAGTTTTATGTCCTGTGGCTTTTCACAGATAGAGGGGATTGACTATGATGAGACCTTTTCTCCTGATGCATGGTACTCATCGATCATATCTATATTGGCACTATCAGCGCAAATGGATTGGAATATACATCAGATGGATGTAAAGATAACCTTCCTTAATGGAATGATTGAGGAAGAGGTGTACATAGAGCAGCCTAAAGGTTTTGAGACCTTCGACCGTGAGTCGCATGTATGTTGACTCAAGAGGGAGTTTTATGGGTTGAAGCAAGCACCCCGTGCTTGGTAAACCAAGATTGATAACTACTTCACCGGGTTAGGCCACACCAAGAGTGAAGTGGATGTGAACCTGTACCACATAGTGGTGGAAGGTAAATTGCTGATCATATTTTTGTATGTCAAAGATTTGATTTTGACAGGTGATGATCAGTTGATCAAGTCTTGCAAGGAGGATATTGCAAGAGAGTTTGAGATGAAGGAAATGGGGTGCATGCATTAATTTCTGGGCATGGAAGTATGACAGGGTGATGGGGAATTGTTTGGGTCTCAGGGAAAATATGCCAATGAGATACTCAAGAGGTTTCGCATGGAGAGCATCAAACCCATGGAGACTCATTTAGCAGGTAACTGGAGGAAGGAGGATGGTACTTCAGGGAAAGTAGTGGAAGCTACTGTTTACAGACAACTTGTGGTATCACTCATGCATTTGGTGAACACACAACTAGATATGTGCTATGTAGTTAACCGCTTAGTCAAGCGATGCTTAGGCCTACCAAGCTGTATTGGAAGGCAAAAAAGCATGTGTTGAGATCCCTCAAGGGCACTACTCAGTATCGATTGTGGTACAAATGGACAAAGGGAGTGAAGCTTCAAGTCTTCACCAATGTAGATTGGGCAAGGAGTCCATCCGACAGGAAGAGCACATTAGGAGGGATATTTAGTATTGGGTCAGTGAAAGTTTCTTGGTACAACAAGAAACAAAGATTGGTTGCACTTAGTTCGACAGAGGCAGAGTACATGGCTGCAATTCAGGAAACATATGTGGCCATATAAATGAGGAAGATTCTGGTTGGTTTGTTTGGTCAAAATATGGATCCAACTATGATTTACTGTGATAATCAGAGTTGTATCAAACTCTTTGAAAATCTAGTTTTTCATGATCAGTCCAAGATATTGATATCCAATATCATTATCTTAGAGATTGTGTATTGAGGCCATTATGTTGTTGTAGTATGTTCCCACGGAGGAGAAAGATGTTGACATTTTCACAAAGGCATTGTCAAGATGTAAATTTCAGTTTCACAGAGACAGGATTGGGGTAGTTCATAATCCCTTTCTTGTTGAGAGGGAGTGTTGAGAAATGGAAACAAGAAATTCCAGTTTAATTTGTCCTTTAATTAAATTGTGATTTAAAATCGAATTCTATTCTCATAACAACTTGTAAATAGTTAATTAAATTTAATTGACTTAATTAGAATAGGAATTTCGAGTTGGAAGTCTTTTTGAAGTCATGTATATGTTCTCCCTAAATTTTAGGGGTGCGTGATGAGTTTATTTGACTTGTAATTAGATAACTCAATTTGACTGAATTATAGATAGTTAAACTAGTTCTAAATGTTTGTCGAACTAGTAGAGGTCTAGTAGTGGGTTGGTGCATTGGTTCATCCTTAGTGGAACTCCAACTTACTAGAGATTCAATCAAGAGAAACTCATGCATGTCAGTTCAAAGAAAGGCCTAGTTGAGACTAGAGTGCAAGGATATTGTACTGTAAGTTGTAGAATGATCTGAGTTGTACCAATCCTGCATGCAATCAGAAGAGGGCCTAGTTTTGGATTGAATAGATATGGAAGAAGGAATCCCCAATTAAATATGGGATATTCCTCATAGGAATTGCGCAAGGAAATATGGGTTCAATGGGTAGCATAAATTGGCTAATTGTTGGTCAATGAAGGCTTGTGAGGCAGAGAGTTGATCATACTTGTGTAGGAATTGTTCTTGTGAGAACAAGATTTATATTATCACTCATATTTATGATTAGTGCAATAGATAGTTGGGGTTTTGAGTAGGCTTTCCCCAGAGAAACAATATGTTATGTGTCTTTGATTATCTTCCTCTTGTCGATTATTGTTTTCATGATTCTTGGTTTTCATTGTTTAAAGACTAGAGTATATTCTTGGCTTGTGTTTTAGTACATTACGTGGGTTGTGAATCTACAGAAAAATCTACATGGTACCAAAGCTAGATTTGTAGAAGTATCTACAAACAACATGCCAAATTTTAGGGGAATGTATGTAACGACTATATCCAATACTATGCCTTTCACAGGGATTTGAGCAAGTGTGATAACTAATTCTTTGATTAATCCCAATCAAGATACTTTTTAAAAATCAAATGTGTATAAATCATGATATGGCCTGGTAATTTGCAACTGATGTTGGTCCATGATAAATTTAGGAATCAGATTATGGGAAGCACCAGAATCTAACATACATTTGTACAAAATAAAATCATGAACCTTTAATGTAACATAGAAAGGTGGCATACTTTTATCAATCATATATGAACTAGGCCCAAACAAAATTGAAGGTTTCTCATCATATAGGCCAATGGCATCCCCATCAACATCTACACTTGAATATTTTATGCATTTGGAGACTTGTTATTTATAACCTTGATTTATGGAAAGTTCAAATAAGGGAATAGTGTGAGGCTCCATCCTAGGGTCCTCTAACAGCGCTAAATTTCTCTAATTTTAAATAAAATAAAACGAGAAATAACTTATTTCTAACTAAAAATTTAATAGATAATAATTTACCATTAAAATTTATAACCCACAATTAAATGATCAAGCATTTTATTGCAAGAACTTACATGAGTAATCCATAAACAGAGGAATACATGTTCCAGTAGCTTAGTTGAGATTCCTTGAGCTCCTGACCCTACTGGGATGTTCCTCTTGACTACCAATTGGATTTACCTCCCAGCCAACTACGAATTATTTCCTAGCCTAGGAAACCTCCACATGTTCCCTAGCCCTCCGATCCCAATTCCAACAAGATGTAGTGTGTCCAAGTTAAACAATACTCTCCTTTTCTCCCTTCTCTTTTCTCCACCTTCCTCTCAAAACAAAACCTCCAAAACCACAACCAAAACCAAAACCAAAACCAAGACCAAGGATCCCCCTCTCCTCTCATCATCCTTCCCCTTTTATGCCTCTTCCTCCCATCCACCTCAACCATCTATCATTAATGTCATAACTACCCCCTCATCCTTGCATTTGACTTTTCTTACCATATCTTTTCCCAAGTAAATTTGAGAGGACATTTTGAGGATAAGATATGGATATTTAATTTGGTAATTAATTGGGGAGGACCATATCTTCTCCCAAGGAGATTTTGAGAGGATATTTTTGGGGGTACAGATATTTGAATTAGAATAATGGAAGGAGACCATATCCTATCCAAGATTAAATTTGAGAAAACAGGTTGGGAATTGAATAACAAAGATAATAAATTTTATATCAGTAAATAAAAATTATAGTTTCCCAAATGAAGGTATTTACCAATATTTCTTGATAATTATAATTCAATATTTTCAATTAATTTAAACACTAATAAAATTTCCATGATAAGATTAAGTGGGGCATTACATACACCCCTCCTTCAGAAAAGTTTGACCTGAAGTTAGAGTGAAAAGATACAAGGAGTTCGAAGGTATAACGAAATAGAGAGAGAGTTATAGTAGTAAAATTTAATAAGTCAAGCAATGATACCGCTTCCCTTCAAGAGTTTGCAACTAATATATATCCTCCTATCCTTCCTAATCTACTTCCATTCCCACCATATCCATCCTCTACTATTATATATTGTGGCATCAGCTATACCAATCTAACCACTGATAAAACCAATATGGCGGAAGTGTCGACTATATTGACCTAACTTCTCCAGTAGGAAACTGGCAATTGTCATCACATGTCTAGGGGAGTGTGTCCATCACTGCCTTCCCATGATTCCAGGTTTGGAGGTTACACATTGAGAAATACCTCCATCGCTCCTTACAACTAGGGTTAACACCAACTGGAAATCGTCATCACACGTCTAGGGGAGCATGTCCATCACTGCCGTCCCACAATTCCAGGTTTGGAGGTTACACAGTGGGAAATTCCTCCACCCCTCCTTACAACTAGGGTCAACGCCCTAATATGGACCACACTACAGCACTGGTTGGATACTTGTCATCAAATAATCTAGTCAGGTAGTCTTGCCATGTGTTATTTACATTTTATCCATGTCATAAGATTGCATATCAGGTAGATAACAATGTAATAGAATAATGTACTCCATACCTTTCCTCATTGGATGTCTCGACCTTGCCCAATGGAAGAGCAGATCTTGGTTATCATATAGTTCTTTCCAATCTGCGGGTTAGTTCTCATCCATGCATATATATAACAACAAAATATATATAGATAATTGATCTTAAACATCATGTTATTAAGTCTATTATCCATGTGTCAATTGTGTATTTCACACTGGAAATAAATCTTACATTAGATAAATCATAATTTCACTAAGTCATTTATTAGATAAATCATATCCACTTAAGCCATACATGAAACAACAATAACTCTGATAAGTTATGCACTAGATAAATCAAAACCAAGTAATTCATACATTAGGTCATACATCAAACATTTGCATCATCAATACCTAATCCATCTAATGGTTTATATAAGTAGTTACACTTGTCCAACTAAATGCATCAATATTACATAGCGTTCATAAATAAATAACATGGAACTGCAAAGAAGAGCCTTAGCATAGGTAGGTATCTAAGTCAAAATGGACATCATAAATGGTCAAAAGTGAGGGGTAATTGTGATATATAGTCTTTGCATCCTCCCAGGTAGTAGATCTTGGGTTATACTTGTCCCATTGTATCCTAACTTGGTCCACCAAGTTATGTTTGAGCTATCGAACCCTATGGTATAATATTCATATTGGTTTTACCATTATGGTTCCCATGTCTGAGACCTATAATTCCCTCCAGTCCAGTTTATGGGATTCATCAGAAACATAATGTTATAGGACAGATACATAAAAACATCATGATTTTTGTGCAAGTGGGGTGGTAGTACAAGACTAGGACACTAGTCCAATTTTCTCTTTGACTCTAAAAGGTCCTATAAATAGAGATGGTAACTTCATACCTTTCTCAAACTAAATAGTGTTAGGAATAACAAAAAAATAAGAATAAAAACTCGGTCCCCCACTTTAAAACTTCGATCGGTACTATGTGCATCAATATAACTCTTTTTCCTATCTTGTGCTTCCTGTAAACTTCGTTGAATCTATCTTACCAAGTCCTCCATTTGAAACAATCCTATCATGACTATTACTATGTCTTCCATCCTTTCATCGACTCAGTGGTGTCCTGCATGGCCTCCCATATAGAACTTGATAAGGAGGCATCCTAATTGAATTGTGGTAATTGTTGTTATAGGAAAACTCTACCAATGGTAATTACCTTTCCCACCGAGTCTAATTATCCTTGACATACATTATAGGCATATATTCTATAACCCGATTTACTCTTTCCATCTTTCCATCTATTTATAGATGATATGCAGTGCTAAGGTTTAACTAAGTCCCCGACACTAATTGAAAACTTGTCCAAAATGAATATGTAAAGTGAGAGTCCCTATCAAAATGATCCTTGTGGATAACCCATGTAGCTAGATAACTTCACCTATAAATACTCAAGCCAAAATGGGAGTAGTCTCTTAGACAAGGTTGTTAGCCGCCTAGAGATACCAAATACATGGCCAAAACATAATATGTTAAGGTTGTTTCTCCAAGAAGAGAGCAACTCATCCTTCAAGAGTAATCCATAAAAAATATATTTGCATTTAATGGTCATGGCCACCTTTACAAGTGGAGTGACTTCAAAGAATATGCCAAGGTAATTAGATTCTTGTAGACAAACAACGTAACTCCTCCAATGGAATTAGTATAAAGATGTCAGGCAATTATCTCCTAGGATCAACGAAATTGGCCATAAATAGTAATCCCATAGAAACATGTGCCGCAATTTTCCATAAAGTTGTTATAACCTCCTCAAAGAAGTGCGGCGTCCTCAATCAATGTGCCAAAGTGGTTAATTGCACATGTACCTTCACCTCTCCTCCAATGGATATGATAAATAGTTCACCCTAGGAGATTGTGTAATGAGGTTAGGACACTCTCCAATATAATAATAAATAAGCTTCCCAAACCAAGAGAAACTATATGATACAATGTGAAAATAACATACCAAGTGACCGAAACCATGGGTGTCAATGTAGAACACCACCCAAGCAAGGTCTGAATGCCTCCAAATGCATGAGAAGATGCCAAATAAGGGAAGCGACTTCCTCTATCAAGAAAATAACTACTCACAACATGTTGCATCATAGCCAAAATATAATTATCCATTGCCGTTATTCTAACAAACCACAACCACTTTTCCATGTCATCAATACATCCACCAAAAGGGACATTAATTATGCAACAAAGGGTGGGTGTACTACTTCAAGGTTCATCAATCAAAATCATGAAACAATAATCCAAGTGAAACCCCATGAACACATGCAAACATGCCCAACAACTAATTCACTATGTCAAGGAGCAATAATTAACCAACAATACTTAAGGAAACTCTTAGTTTATGGATATCCCTCATCATAAGTGTGCTAAGGGTAAAAAAAATGTTTGACCAATGTTATGCAAGGCCCTTAATCACATTTCAAACACCATATGTGCTAGATGAAAGCCTCTAAAATGACTTGTATAAAAGTAATCTAAATCTTAAACCACTAAGTCTAATGTCATGCTGAAAAACTAGGGAATTATAGAAGTGATTAACTATGAACTCCATGCACAAGAGGTGGTGTCAAAAGACATCATTACAAGACCTACCAGTTGACATTTAACAATCTCCAAAATGACTAGCTCTAGAAACTACAAAGTCGGGGATATCCTTTTGTTCTAACAAATGAGATAAACTTGAAACAAAACAAAACACACAAAAAAATTAAAGGTACTGAAAATTAAGTCACAAATAGCTTTTCTAGGAAAAGAAGGAGACACTACACTAGCTTAATTTTAGTGTTCATCTTTTAATGTCTCAAACATATGCACAGGTTATGTAACTCTAGATCAACTAGCATTACATTCCTCCAACAGCCCGTTCCAAGAAACCATTTGAGTGCTTAGATTTTCATTCATATGCCTCAGTAACTTCATATCTGTAGTCACCAACTTGAGCTTAGTTTGCAGCTCTGCAAAAGTATATTAACAATTTCTCTTGGCAATATCAAACAAATGTTGGTCTTTGGTTAAGTTTCTAAGTAATGCCTAAGTGATCACCTCATTCTCCTTGCTTATTGTTACAAACTGTGATAAAAGCTCATCCTATTCCAATTGGAAATATTTATGTGTTTCCTTTAATTCTGCAGATATTACCACCAGAATAAAAAATTTTAGGTGCAAAACACTATCCTTTAGCAATTTCTAGCAAAAAAAAACATTGTTGTCTAGTCATTGTCTTTCACAAATATTCTCTGCAAAGCATCCTGTAATTGGGTAACTACTTTCAAAATAGAAACTTCTTGTTCCCTCTCTTTATCTGTAAATTATTTTTTCATTTATTTCTCATCTTCCTTTGATTCATCTTACATCTTTTCAGCGTCACTTCAGAGAATCATTTGACTGAGATTTTCTGATCAATTAGTCACGTCTTCTCTAGATCATTTGACTCCTGGAAGAAGGATTTGTTTGAGATGCTTTAGCTTTGCTATAATCATAAAATGTAACCTTTGTAAAGTACCATTAGATTAAGTAAGCACATCCATTCCTTCCATGAGGGGAACATACTTTGACCAAGCAGTCTACGAGCCAAAAGCTGTATAAGTTGTGGCGTAAAAAATCCTAGAATAAAATTTATCGAACTAATTAATACCCATGAATTAGTTTGTCTTGGATTCTAAAGTCCATTTTCCAAGGAGAGAAGCAAAAATATCTAGTTGATCTTTACATTAAGAAATTTCCAATTTTCTAGGTGGAACATGCAGATATTGTTGTAACTACATTCTCTTTTTTAGGCACTACACGTCCTCATTTGGTTCTTTTTATTGCTCCAATAATATTTGAAATCTTATAGCTTGGTAGGCAAAAAATTTCCTTCGGAATAAAGTTTCTTTACACTACTACAATTGTGAACCCATTTCTTTTCTAGGGTAGCTCTCATCCTCTTGCATAAATTCAATTTTCCAATTTCCTGTGAGATTACTACCGATTTCAGGGATGAAATAAACAAAATTGTTTTACTTGGTGCCCACATGAATAACAAAATAGGAAATTAACTCTCTTCCTTTTCCAAGTGATGTTTAGCCCTATGATTGTTATTTATATGTAACATTGGATTTTAGGAACTTGATAAATATAAAGAAAAACTTTTGCAAGCAAGTATTCCACGTCACTATTATTGATAGTATTGATAACTTTCACTTGAATGAGGAGTTTCCTCTATAGTAATAAAGTTTACTATTCAAAATTTACTTGAATGATTGCAATTTTCATTTCATAACTTATTCTCGGTAGGTAAGACACTCATTAAGGTTCTAATAACATTTATGGAGAATGGATCCCACAGGTTCTAATTTGGTCACTTTCGCAATATCACCATGACCATGAAATCTATGGTATCAAATGCTAGCAGGTGTATAGTTGCTCCTGAATTTTGTTCCTTAACTGCAAACTATTTAGGACAATATGATTTGTTGTCACCCTAAGATGCCAAACAACAATATTCTTACTAGTCAAATGCTAATGGCAAGATACAACTATATATATTAGTTGTGGAAACGAGACTTGTGATCCTAGTTGTTTCTAATTCAATGATGGAAATTTGGAAATCCATAGCTTTATTTGAGATATAGATGCCGATAGACTTGATTATTGTTTAAGACAACTTCATATGTACTTGAGACATAAGAATATTCAAACTTGCAAAAGATAATTTTTTTTTTCTAAGATGAATAAGAGTAGAGCAACACCAATAACTTTGTTCAAGGCCAATGATAGTTAGGTAATATGCCTATTCGCAAAAATTAACTAACTCAAAATTTGCTTGGAAAAATAGCATACTCCAATTCAAGGGAAGTGTATAGTCACTCAACCCTTATAGATTCAAAATCCAAGACTTTTAAATAGTTTTGTACACCTTGAACGTAAGGAGTTTTCTTGAGGTCCTGTCAAATCATGTTCTAATGGGGATTGGTTTAGGCACGTGAAAAATCCATTAAAGGATTAAACGGATTTTTAAAACCCAAAAAAAACATCTAATCTCTACAGTCCTACAATGGATAATAGCTCCTTGATCATGGCATTCAAAGAAGCAACTAAATATGGATGGTCTCTACAATCCAATGTCCAGGTGCTAAAATAGCTGAAGGAGTTTATGGAAAGGTTGCAAAAGAGGGAAAATAACGTTACTAAGGAAATTCATAAACTGATAGCGCAGACTGAAGCTGTTGAACAAGATCTGTATAATACATTCAATTCTTTCAGAGGGCTCTCAAATACTTAGTTCATTGAAAATTGTGTATGTGAAGGTGATGATATGACTACCCTAAATTGAGATTCCAACATCCAACTTTTAGAAGTTTGTGTACCAACTCAAAGATATGAAGAGGATATAGTTCCAACATACAAAGAAGCATTATTGATTGTCTTGAATGGCTACAAGCAATACATTCAGTGAAGTTATAGAAATACTTCTGAAGCAATTCCTCACAAAGTTGGGTGAAGCAATGGACAAATTCCTCATATTATTGGCACATAAGAATTTATGCGAGATAAGAGTTGTGGGCTAACAGAGGATAGGATTTTTGGTATGGATCCTCTGGAATTAGATGCTAATGCGGAGGGAGAAGGGATACATTTGGATTCAAAAATGGTTGGGACCATAAGTCTTTTAGAGTTGAAGAAGGAATTTCACTACCTTTCTTGTTGCTTCAGTGTAGACTGCCTCCATCTGTGGCTGCATGGCATCCATTTTTCTTCCTTTCACTCTCAAGATCCCCTTATATCATCTTGTCTTTGCTTATGCCATCCAGAACCTTCGCTTCCAATGCAAACAACAAAATGACTCACAAGGAAAATCACCAATCTTGATATCCTTGTCTAGCAAAATAGTAAAATAGACTCTCTTCCCAATATCAATTAGTCCTCTATCTTGCCCCATAAATTAAGTCTGGTACTGCCCCACTGCTTATTTCAACTTCTAGCAATTTTTTTTTTTTTTATAACATGTCATGGTTGTTTCCCTGCCTATCCTAAGTCCATTGCCATCAATGTATAGCATTATTTTCAGCAGGTTGCTAATCTCTATACTCGCACAGAGAACCCTTAGGGAAACCCTTCTTAATGACATGTTCCCTGGAGGTTGTAGGAATTGTTTATTTTCTCATGTATAATTTTTTGTCTCTGATTTCTTTGAGTTCCCTAGTTGCTGGTGGTTACCAACCATAATATTCCAAACATAATCTACTTGAAATCTCATTATGAATTCTACTGGACAACCCATCTTATTTGGGTATCAAAGCCTATGTTTCTTGGATCTATTTCATCATAACTTAACAATAATTAAGAAAACAACACAACATAGACACACAATGACATAGACATTGCACCAAGTGCGGACTAATCATTTCCTTTCTTTACATTTAAAGCTGACTACTTTGATGGAAAACCAGATGGTCCATTTATAATAGTTTTCTAAAATGTATCCTTTCATTCTACTTTTACACATCGAACATTCAATTAAATATCATACTAACAACCAAAACTAACGGTTAACCAACTATGGCCAGTACTACCTGTCTTTACATGGAAGAACGGTATTTTATTTAAACCTCCACTAACCGTTTCCATAAGTTTCCAGTGTAGGATCCAGCTTAGAGGAGTCATCTTCACTCAGTTATCAACTTATCTCTATGGATTCATCTCGTTGTAGCCACCTTAGGGGATTCATCTTGGTACGCTTACTCCAGAAAAGTCACAGCTCAACAGGCTTACTCTCATTAATTGCAATACAAAAACTAACATCTAGTACAATTCCTCATACTAACAACTGGCTTTGAATCTCCATAACTTCCTTTAATAGAATTATAGTCTCAAGAATCCTTTAAGCCTTTAAAGCTCCACAATCTCAAACAAAGATTGAAGAATATGAAATCACAATAGTGGTAATTTACAATAGATGCACAAAATCAGATTATGGGAGATGAAGCATAGAAGTTGATAGAAAAAAGTAAATAGAAAATATCTGATCCAAACAATAGTCAATCTCCAAAATGGAAGCAGAGAAGATCATATAAAATGTTTTTGGTATGCAAACCCAAAAGTATATCGAGTCAATATTATAAACTGAGGATTAAATTCTCATTTTATAGTTGACTTATATATATATATATATATATCTTTGCTAAGCCACATGCTCCTATGAACATTCAATACCATAACAACAGTAATTCACAACCATAACAAATCGCATTTACATTGCCTCAATACTACTTGGAAAGATATTTTTTTCAATTGAATTCCCACTTTTACCCTTAAATTTGACATATCCATGCATACACTTTAGACATATTAACCGCACAACATTATCATTAAAAGTAGAACTATATAAACATTTATGCCATTTTACTGTGATGGTATCAAGAAGCATATCTTATCCTCAACGTACTATAACCAGGATTATACCTATTCACATTTCTAAGAGGCCTTACACCATTGGGTTGTGTGTGACCCTACACATAAGGGTGGTCAAAAGATTCACATGACCTCTGGAATTTAAATCTGCCCAACATAGGTGAATAGTTGTTACGTTAAATAAAAATTCATATCTTATCTACAAGAAAATGGGTTTTTGTATCCAAAACAACGAAAGAAGTGTACTCACTGTGATTAGTTAGTTTCCAAATATCAGTTTCATGGGAGTGTATTTCAAACAAGTTCGGAGTCATGGAATGTGTCTCTAAAAGATTGTTGATGATGGTAGGATTAGAGACTTGTTTCACTGCATAATTTTGGCACAACAATAGCTCTTTTTTCAATACTTCAAATAGTAGAGGCCTCAAGGATGAAAAAAATTTCAGCACTCCCTCCCCATGTACTCATTTATCATTTGTGTGTGAAATATAAATATTAGTTAAGAGACCAGAAAATGCATGCGAACATTTTAGAAGATCACATACAAAACCACGAGTTGAAACATAAAAATTCAAAGACAATAATTCAGACATAAAAATCTATACTTATTACCCTGAGATCCTCATTGTACAACATCGAGGATCTAAAAGTAGGATATGACTTGTAAACATCTAACCACAACTATTGTACAATGTCAGTGATTCTTAGAAATAGTATACAAAAGAAACTTATATGATGTCTGAACATAACTTATAAATGATAAGCTACAAAAGAATAGAATGTCTATTGCCTTAAAACTCATCTTGAGGTGTTAAGCGAAGGTACATTTGAAATTTGATTGCACAATGTGTATATTCTACTAGGGCTTTAGATCACTAGGAGGGCCTGCTATCCAGTTCAAAATCTTTTGATTAGGTTTCAAGTAAATACTACTATCATGAGGCAATTTGCGGGCTAGACCATTCAAAATATGATGGAAGGCATCTCTTGGTTGAGCAAGTTGTGGAAACAACATGGCCTGCTTCATGGAAAGATTAGCGAGCAATTGTTGCTTCTTCAATATGACCTCTGGTGGAATAGATGTAAGAATAGTGTCCAGGTTAGGTACATCTTTTTCAGCTACAAACACCCCAATTTCTTCGTAGGGTATGGCATCGGCAAAAGGTAGCACAATATCATCAGCTATAATGATTGGAATACAACTGAATATCACTACTTCAACAAGTCTTGGACTCCAGGGAGTCCAGACCAATGGACAGAGACAAAAAATGGCCCGTTGCATGTCCTCATAATAAGTAGCAGGGTGCTTAGTAGAAATTTCAAAAAGAGGGTTGTCTTTAAAATTACCCATACCAATGCTCGTGCACCCCTTGCATAGTAACCCCTTCTAGATCATTTCCCACATCATAAAACAGACCACGAAAGTAAACAAAGATTGACCGAGGAGTGCTGGGAGGTATCAAGTGTGCCTGCATCTTTTGTGGAGGAGCATAAGGTGGAACTATGATTGATCCTTCCTTCAAGTAGACATGGTATCATTGTCCAAATGTTTGATCCAATGTGGCCCGCTGCAGCAATGGAAAAATACCTCTCTCAATAGCTTTCTCTTTTTGGTAGTGGAAGCATGCACCAAAATCATGTGTCACCACAAAGAAATGATCTGCCCCTTCAATGCGATTCCAATGTGGCCAATTAGTGGAAATGTATTGAATAGAACTTCTCATCATTCAGGGAGATTTAAAGGGCAATGGAAACCCATTTGGAGTGATATCACATGTAATATACACCAGAGTATAAAACTAGCAAAAATTAGAGGAATAGAGGATGAGGAGGAGGCGGCAATTGCTCGAAATAGGTTTTTTTATGCTTTTCCTATTTCTATCCATTGTTTCTGCTTTTGGGCAGAAATAACAGTAGCACTGACAGTCCAAGTGTGTTGCTGGTAGTGTTAGTGATGTTTTGGAGGACGACTCAGTTGGAAGATTGAAAGAGTTCATTTATGAGATACCCAATAAATAGAACAGGAAGATTTTGGCTAAAGATCCCAGATGCCTTACCCATATGTTTTCCACTGATATCTTTATGAACCGATTTTTTCTTTCCAACCCTATCCATACTTTGAATCCAGAGGAGGCTGATTGGTAAATACAAGAGAATACAGGGTCCATGAGAAGCTAAGTAGAGAAGGGCAAGTGATCAGAATGATGCACTTAAGGACACACATGGTAGTGATAAAAGAAGTTCTAGATTGTCGGTAAAATGGAAAAAAATCATTAAATTAGTCTTAAACGAAATCAGTTCCACATAATTTTTATAATAAAATGCTTACAAGTCATTATGAGGGTTATAAACTCTTTTAGCAAAGATTTGGGTCTAGTGGGTTTTGGGTCCAGATTTTGAATCTGGCTCTGATACCACGTGTGAGGCTCCATCCTAGGGTCGTCTAACAGCACTAAATTTCTCTAATTTTAAATACAAGAAAATGGGAAATAACTTATTTCTAACTAAACATTTATTGATAATAATTTACCATTAAAATCTATAACCCACATTTAGATGAGTAAGCATTTTATTGCGAGCACTTAGATGAGTAATTTATAAAGAGAGGAATACATGTTCCAATAGCTTAGTTGAGATGCCCTTGAGACCCTACTGGGATGCTCCTATTGACTGTTGACTGGATTTACCTCCTAGCCAACTAGGAAGTATTTCCTTGTCCAGAAAACCTCCACAGGTTCCCTAACCCTCTGAGCCCATGTCCAACTAGATGTAGTGTGTCCAAGTTAAAAAATACTCTCCTTCTCTCCCTTCTCTTTTCTCCACCTTTCTCTCAAAACAAACCCTCCAAAACCACAACCAAAACCAAAACCAAGACAAAGGATCCCCCTCTCCTCTCATCATCCTTCCCCTTTTATGCCTCTTCCTCCCATCCACCTCAACCATCTATCATTAATGTCATAACTGCCCCCTCATCCTTGCATTTGACTTTTCTTACCATATCTTTTCCCAAGTAAATTTGAGGGGACATTTTTGGGATAAGATATGGATATTTAATTTGGTAATTAATTGGGAAGGACCATATCTTCTCCCAAATAAATTGATAGGACATTGTGGGGATATGATATGGATATTTAATTTGGTAATTAGTTGGGGAGGACCATATCTTCCCCCAAGTAAATTTGAGAGGACATTTTGGGGATAAGATATGGATATTTAATCTGGTAATTAATTGGGGAGGACCATATCTTCTCCGAAGGAGATTTTCAGAGGACATTTTTGGGGGTATGGATATTTGAATTGGAATAATGGAAGGATAAGATATCCTATCCAAGATTAAATTTGAGAAAACAAGTTGGGAATTGAATAATAAAAATAATAAATTTTATATCAATAAATAAAAATTACAGCTTCCCTCTGTTTTCGGTTCAAGCTCGGTCGACGACAGGACTATGGAAAACATGGCGAGCACCGTGGAAGAGATCCAGGTTTTGAGCCCCGCCCCGGCCGAAGCGAAGCAGGCCTCCGCCGATGCAAATGTCGTGAAGCTTCCAGCACCTGAAGAATGGTCAAAGAAGCATTATCAGTTTCTGGCCGACAATACAAACAAGATGTCGAGGACCTTGAGCTTTACGTCAGCTAATTTTCGCCAGAAACCCTCTTCCACGGTGCTTTGCAGCGGCGAAAACTGCAAGATAGAATGGCTACTGGAGGAAGATCCTCCCACTGCTAAAATATTAATAGATGATCCTCTGGCTGCTGATTTGAACGCCGGTCGAGTCTCCATATTTTCGTTCTCGTCCCTGCCCGCCATTCTTGTGAGGAGTGAAGATGCGCGTGAAGTGTTTCAAGAAATGCCTATACGAAATGTATTCTCCTGGAATACTATGATGGCGGGCTTTGCGAAATTTAGATGTTTGGACTTTGCGCCCGAACTGTTTGACGAAATGCCTGAGCGAGATGTAACGTCTTGGAATACAATTATCGCAGCGTATGAACAACAAGGCTGCGGTGAAGAGGCTTCAAGGCTCTTTTGCCAATTAATAGGTGCCCGTGTGCGGCAAAATCATTTTACTTTTGCCAGTGTTCTGAGCGCTTCTGCCGGGCTGTTAGATGCGGAGTAGGCCTCCCTTCTCTTGGCCGCCGTCTGGCCTCTCCCATCTTCTCCTCTTGTGCCCCTACAGCAAGTTCAGAAAAAGATAGCCCTGCAAAGCTTCGGCCTTGTCTTGTCTCAGATCTCTAGTGGAAAGAGGAATTCTAATCTTTCCGCCTCGTTTCAGATCCAGATCAAGCTCCTCTCAGGCAAAACTCTGCTACATTGGGTATGCTCTCAGGACCTCATGAGGGACCTCATGCATGCGCTAGAACTTAAGCTGGGAATTCCCTCTGCAGCTCAACAACTTCTCCACGAAGGTAAACAACTAGAGGATATCTACCCCCTTTCTTTCTACAACATTAAAAGAAATGCCTCCATTATCTTTGCCCTTCGCTTGAGAGGGGGAGCAGTAGGACAGTCATCCTCAGCCAAGGAATTTTCATACAAGGATGCTGTTCATACACCGAAGTAGGAAAAGACAGTTCCACCAGTTCAGGCTCCCAAACCTTTTTTGGTGGACAAACTTGAGGAGACCCCCTCCATTGAAATAGTGCATCCAACACTGGATGAGCAAACCCAACAGTTTACAGAGCATGGCATTATTTGCAGGTTCAATGGGTTGTGGCCGCGGACAACAGACCTCTACCAGTGGATCCACTCTAACTAGACCAACAATTGCCAGGCTTTGTTATGCTTAAAGGGCTTTTTCATTACGGTGTTTGCTTTTGAGGAGGACTACCAAAAAGCTCTGAAAGCAGGGCCTTGGTTTTAGGGCTCAGCAAGTTTATTCCTCACCCCCTGGTTCCCAGACTTCGATCCATCTACGACAATCATCACCAAGCTCCCAATCTGGGTCAGACTTCCTAATCTCCCAGCACATCTTTGGCACTTTGCTGTATTCCAAGGGATCGACAACTCTCTAGGCCGCTTCCTAGACACATACATTTCTAGAGGGTAAAAAGGCCTATACACCTTTGCCAGAATATGTGCAGAAATAGACATGAGCAAAGGACTTCTGGACAAGATCAATCTCAAAATTGGAGACTTTCATTAGACTCAGAACTTGGATTACGAGAATACAGACTTCCGCTGCCGCAACTGCCATCTCACAGGGCACCTTCAGAGCTCTTGTCCCTTGAAGCCTGCCCAAAAAAAGAAGGCCAATCGTAAGCAGAAATCCAAAAGTTGGAAGCCTCATGACCCTCCCCCCATGGATGATTTTGATTTCAGCTCGGATGAGGAGGAGGAGAATGAGGAAGGAATGGAGACCAAGACAGCGCAGGATCCGCCCTCGGCTGACCCTGAGGATTTGTCTGTCCAGCCAATCTCTCAGAAAAGGAATCATGAATCTTCCACCTCAGATTCAGATAAGTAAATCTCTCAATCAACCCAGCTCAGTTTGCAAATCACGCCAACTCAGCAGTGCCCTCCTGAATGGGTCAAAGTTGGTAAAAAGAAAGGGAAAAAATTCCGAATAGTTGATCCCTCCCATGTTGGGTAGAATCATATGCTTAGTTTTTGCTCTTTGGTTCTTCTAGTTACTTCCTGCTCTGTTCTTCTCTCTTCTCTTCGCTTCTAGGAGCCGAGGTGGATTGCCTATCCTTTCCGGCTGCCTATGTTCTTGTTTCTCATGGCTGTAACTTCTTACTGTACTATATGTTTTCTTAATAGAATTAGTCTTTACCAAGAAAAAAAAATTACAGCTTCCCAAATGAAGGTATTTACCAATATTTCTTGATAATTAAAATTCAATATTTTCAGTTAATTTAAACACTAATAAAATCTGCATGATATGATTAAGTGGGGCATTACAAATAGGAATTTTAACCCTTTCTATTTCTCTTTCAACATTAAAAACAGTTGGGACATGTTTTCAGTAATGGATTGTTCTTGTCGCTGATTTTGGTTAGATATATGGTATTTCAGAAACTTTCACTTGAGGTTAATCAAAGGTAACCTTTTTTACAGGTCTACTAGGACCTTTTCTAGATCTTAGGTCATATCTTCTTTCAGCAGTGAGAAACTTAGAAAAAGATTGATATTAGGAAACTTGAGATGACATTTGATTTTGAGCTAGAGGTTGGTCCTGAATGATTGAGACAATATCATTTTGAGATGATGGATCTTCAAAATAATTGGTATCATTTATAGCAACAGGGACAAGTTCTTGAGGGTCTTGGTCATAAATCATTAATGGAGGTTGAATTTTCTTATCAGTATTTGGTCTTTGCAAAGTTTTAGGTTGGAAAGGTCTTCTATATTGAACTGAAGGTCTATTTGCAACTTGTTGGGTTACTCTGGGCTGAGTTTCCAATCATGAAATTCTATTAGATAGAATTATTAATAAAGAGGTTACGTCACCAATTTTTTGTTCTTCATATTTGATCTTTGATGATGAAGTACCTTCCTATTTGCCTTTCTTTTTTATTTATGAATTTTCCGCCTTACTAGATGTTGACATATTAGCTTCCACTTCAATTGCATTAATTTACATGTCTGCTAATGTTTCATATTTTCTCTCTCTAAGCATTGCAACAAAATCATCATCAAATGCTTTAGAAAATCTAAATTTATCTACAGTAACTAGGGGTTTACAATCTGGTGGCATCTTGTTATAAATCTTATTGAATATTTTGATAAAGTCTGCAATAGGTTCAACGGGGTTTCTTCTCAAATCTTCAAATTATGTTGAATAGTAAACAAGATAATTCTTAATCCCCCATTGATTATTGAAGATGTTGGTTAATTCAGCCCATGAATTTATAGAATTTTCTTGTAATTGTCCAAACCATATCCTAGCATTTCCCTCTAATGATTGAACAAAAAGTATGGTGTAAACATCCTCATGTTAAATCCTCATATTGTCTGCAAAATTAAGAAATGAAGCCAAGTGATCTTTTGCAGATGGCCCAGTTTCTCCATTGAATCTGGGGAATTGTTTCAAATACACTTCAAAAAAATGATGAAGTTGGGCTACTGGTGGAAGTATTTATGGTGCAAATCAAGCTATTACAGTTGGACCAAATCCAACCATTTGGTGTTGTAATGGAATTGTCTTTTTTAGAGACATAACTTTTCTTGAAGATGGTTGGGACGGAGGTTTAGGTTTCTTGAAAATTTGAGGATGAAAAACTAATTTCTAAACTTCAGGTATTATTTTCTCTTGCTCTTCAAAGGTTAGAGGATTGGTGTAAATACTAAGTTCCTCTTCGGGCTTGGTAAAAATTAAAGGATGAGTATGTATGAGAGAGGAAATAAAAATCAACAGGCTTCAATTCAGTAAATTGAACCTTAGGATCTGCGTCAATATAATATGTTTTTGAATGGGAAGCAGGAAACACAAAGGTATCAAGTTGATGAACTAGTAATGATGATTGAAGATTTACTCCTTTAGAAAGGAGTTCTAAAAATTCAGGTGGAAGATCTCATAATTTAGCAAGTATTGGAATTGATTGAAAACGCTTAGTTTGTGAGGGTATCTCAGGTGGAAGAGAGGGAAAAGCAGATTAGAAGTGGGTGCTTCTAATCTACATCTGATAGATGAAATTCTCACAAGTCTCTCTAGATCTAATAAAGGAGAGAATAAATTGGATCTGAATGAGATCTAGTATGCCTGTGTGAAGCCAGATTTAACCAGTGAAGTCTCTAGGTGAAATATTTTAGCCTGCTAACCTCTTATTCACCATTAAGAGGCAAGTATGTTCATTGTCCCACATAAAAATTTTAAACTTCGTTCCTTGACAACAACGCTAATCTGATGTTGTATCTTTGTAGATATTTCTAGGCTGGTGAACTGTGCCAAAGCATATAAGTAAGGTTTTAATTGAATTGGATGACCAATGTATTAAACCTTTAACACTTGTAAACTCTAAATATTTCTGAGAAGTTCATGGTGCTAATTTTCATTCATAACAGAAAAAATATTCAACTTGAGTTTGAAAGTAGAAAATAAGAAGATATGTGATAATCAAACATCCATATTGACTATTTAATTAATCAAATACAGTTGATGTGTGAAAAATAATTCTACAACCAAACAATATATGTTCAAGAGATAATAGAAGGAAACAATTAAAAGATATAGAGCAGCTAACTTAAACAAATTGTTTAATTAATCTCTTTAATGATTATAAATTTGTAGCAGGTTGTCAGGGAAATTGATAGCCAATCTAGCATTTCCCTAACTCCTATGTTACCTTGAACATATGAAGAAATAAATTATGGAAACCATAAATGAATAAACAAGAAAAACTCATGTGAACACAAAATTTGTTAAGAATGAAGATAAAGTCCTTTGATTATCTTCAGAAATATTTCAGAATATTACAATAGTTTCACAGGATCATCATAAGGGTGCAACCCTTCCTTCTTCGAATTACAAATATTTATAGACTGTAATTCAAAAATATTTAGGTCTAATAATTTTTTTTACAAAATTAAATATTATCCAAAATTGATTTGGATATTACAAAAATAGAACATAAAAATATTTTTTCTAAAATGATTTGAGTAATCAACACACAATTCGAGGGTGTTGTTTGATGACTGCCGCTTCAAACTGAATTTTCTTCTTCCTTCTCCTATTATCCTTCTTTCTCTGCAATTGGTTGCTAGATTTCTGCATTTTTTTTTACTCGATGAGTTCAAGTAATTTATCCCATCTTCTATCATCTAGAATAGAAAATTTTGTCACTTTTATATATGCCTCATCAACTTTTGTATACTTCTCAAAGGTTGGCCTAGTAAAGAACAAATGTTGAACTTCATGTTGGATGAAAATATCATATTCTAGGAATTCAAGGAATTCTTTACCATTGATTATCCCTTTGACTAGCAAACTCTATTCTATCTATTGCTATCTCATGCAATTTGTATTGGTAATTTTATAGTGGAATCAATTGGCCACTAGAATCTCTTAGAGTTGGAAGTCCTTTCTGGCATAAAATATTAAACATTCTATGAAATTTCTTAACCTGTGCTTCTAAGTTTTGAAATTTATTTTCTAACTGTAACATTAAGTTCTTTTTTTGCAAAACTCTTCTTACTTTTAGGACTGTATCAGTCCTATATTCAATTCCAAATTCCTCCAGTTCTTGAATATTCTAGTTGCTTCCCTTGGCTTGTGATCTAAATCTTCTTTTATTTCTATAATGGATGCCTTTGACCTATACACTAGTTCCTCCTATTCAAAAATGACTTCAATATATTTCCAAAGTTCACTTATGGTTGAATTTATATCAATCCATATTTTTCTTTTGCTTTAGATAATGTTTGTGTAATCAATGTTTCATTTCCATATTTTTCCAGTTCCTTGATTAATTTGAAGATCTTTTGTACGTCGTCAAGATATGCATTATTAGATTTTATTTTTTCATCTTGGGTCTTCTCAAACTAAACTCTAAATTTTTTAATCTCCATATCTTTTAATGAGAGGTCTCCCATAGCTTTTGATAGTTTCTCTATTGGATTTTGACTAGTAGACTATGTTTCTATTGTAGACACTGTTGTTGTAGATGTCCCTGCTCCAGTGTTGATTTGAAGTTCTCTTTCTTTGATTAATTTATCCATATTTGCCTCCATCTTATAAATTTGTACATTTTGTTCCACAATCATTCAAAGTATGTTTTCTTTTTCCTTTTCCAATTTCCCCACTTCTTGTGCTTGGATATGTTCAGTTGTTGGTACTTTCAGTTGTTTCCTTAGTTCCTAGATGTCTGAGTTTTTGCTTTTAATTATTTCCTCAGCTGCCTTTATATCTTTAGGATTCAATCCTAATTTTGAAACCAGATCTTCCATCCCTTTAATTTTGGTATCCTTAGCTAGAGAATACATCTTTTCTAGCTTCAACTAAGACTGAATATTGTTAAGAGATGCATGTAGCTTAGATGTTACCATGACAAAACTTCTCAAGGGTGTGTATATAATTTCTCTTGCTTTTTATGAATATCAATTTTATCTATACGATGTATTTGTTTAGTATCAAATGGACAAAAAAGGTTTTGTAATCTTTATCACTCTTAGGCACAGGTATCTTTGGTTCGAAAAATGCTAATTGGAACTATCCTATTTCACTATCTAAGGCAAAAGTTAATCTAGTCTAAGTTGTGGAAGACTGTTTCCAGAAGTCTACATATGTCGAAGTTTTTAGTGCCTCGTTTTTCTTCTTCATCTCTAATAATTTTTCAAAAATGTTCTATTGCCTTGCAGAAGGAGAAGAAGGAGAATCTATGGTGGTTTCTTCAATCTGCTGTAATGAAAATTCAGATTCTCCTAAAAGTATGACTATTGTAGGTTCTTCAGAAGTTTGAACATTTGAGGACTCTTATTCATCATTTATGGTCTTTCTTCTCATGAATACTTTGAATGCAGCCTTTTGTAACTATGATCCTACTAGAGATAGAATTTCTCTCGATCTTTTCAATTCTTCTTTTGTCATCCTTGGAGTTTCCAATTCTATTTGACTAGAAACTAACTCCTCAACTTCCAACAGTGTGTTCTCTTCTCATTCTTCTTTGTTGGCATACCTTTCAATCTCAGGTTTTGCAATATGCACATATGGTGCAGATTTATTCTCAACTCTCATTGATTATATTACTCCTAATGGATCATATTACCAAATGAAACTCAATATAAACCTCATCTAACTTAAAAATTCATTGACTTATTTTTCTGCAGCTCTGGTGTTGATTATGAATGGGCCAACTTGTGCCTTTAGTTTAAATTGATATTCTTTTTTCTTGGAAAAAAATGAAGATCATCCATGTTCATCATTTGTCTGATATACTCTAGTGCAGAAACCCTCATGGGGAGGAACACTAGTAGTTTGTAAGGTGGACTCCTGCAACCATAGATTCTAATTCTGTAAAATTTTGGTATAAATACCAGTTCAAACTTTACAATGCTCACTCAAATGCAGAATCCTTTTTATCTTCGTTGAAATTCTGGGAACTGCATCACTACTTAACAAAAAAATTTCCATATACAAAAATTGATTAACAAATTCACTGAAAGAAAATTCTTCAAAAGCTTTCCTCACTAATGAGGTCCAATGAATCATTGACTGTGGTTTTCCTTCAGCATCCAATTTTTGTAGAGGAAGCTTCAAAATTTCTAACTGATGATATAAAAATAATTAAATCAAAACTGTCTGGTGCTTGAATGACCCATGAATACCGAACTTTAAGAACTGATCATGAACTGCATCAGACAAAAACTGACTATAATTGAACATGATTGAAGTTTGTTTACCAGATAAAAACCCCAAAATAAATTCATCTACCCACTGATCATTGGGATATCATAACATATAACAAACTAAGGAAATAACCTGCCTAGACATCTCAGGGAACATTGTAGAGGGATAAGGTGGTTTTGTTCTGGGTAATTCTGGATTTTCTGGTAAAAAAGACTCAAATATATGTGCTCTTTCTGAAAAAGAAAGTTTTTGGTAAATCTCAATAAGATCATCAGTGGAAAAGGGTGAAGGGGGCCCTAAGGGTTTAACTGGAGGGCCTATCAAATTTACTCAGAGGTTATGTAGAAAAGAGTCTCATTATTCTGAGAAATTACAACTCTTTGACTACGAAGGTATCGGGCTCCACACTAGGTGGAAAATTCTGGAAAATGGTATGTTTGAGGTCAACAAAACGGAGGAAGTAAGGATTCTCAAAAAGAAAACTCATCACTGGAATATTACTATTTCTGAAATGCCCAGTTACGAAGCTCGTACAAGTCGAATTCATAATTGGTTTCGACAATTTGAAATGGGTGTCAATAAGGGGAAGTTCATATAAATTGATCACAGGGGGTAATAGAGGATTGTCTATTGTTACTTTAGATTTTCCTTTATGGCTAGTCATTTGGGAAAAATAAAATTACTGAGAACAATTGGAAAAATTACCTGGAAGTAATAGTGATTGGAAGCTGCTATTTGTTGGAATTCACTTGCGGTGTTGTTTTAGAAGTTTTGGTTGCAAGTAGAATGGAAAAATAATATGGTTTGGGGGAATAAAAACTTTTATTAAGGTATTCATAACGGCTTTTTGTTGGATTAACCACTAATGGCGCAGAAATATTTAATGAATTTGAACATTGGTGGGAGAAATAAATGACATAATGGTTTCCTTCTAAATTTAGCGGGAGATATAGACATGTTTAAATGTAGCAGAAGGTTGGTAGAGAGAGAAAATGGCAGGAATAGTGGTAGAGTGTTGGCGGAAGGTGACAAGCGGTTTGTGGGGGGAAGGGGGGGAAAGAGGGGGTGCTGGCGGTATGTGGTTCTAAGCAAGGGGGTGCCACAATGCACGAATAATGGGTACATGGAAAAAGTGGAGTAAAATGAAACCACTTTACAGACCCCCCCATTAAATTTCGGGAACTTGGGGGGTCCTTCAATGTCTCAGAGGTTGTTCATCTTGGCGCGCTCAATCGTAGTTGTCAAAAGCTACAAGAAAATTATTTTTTGGCGGGTGGCTATCAAATCAACTTTATTACAAAATTCAATTATTTAAATTGTTAAATAAAATTAAAAGAATGGCATTTAGACGTGCTCGCTTATTCAAGGGGGAATTTTTTCTTCTTTTTTTATCATATTTTTGAAAATAAAAGGAAATTTACAAACTATTACAAGGGTAAAAATAAGTTACAACACCCCATAAGACTTTTTATTAATTAGGCCTCTATTTTCTTCAATTTCCATTATTTTCCTCTATTTTCCTCCTCACATGAAACCTGTGACCTTTCACCTTCCTTTTCTCCTATTTTCCATTATTTTCATAAATAAAATGCCAATAAATGTCACTTTTCCTTTCCAAATACTTTTCCATTTCCTTTTCCAATTTCGATAGCCATCAATTAATCACAAGTGATCCCCATCACTATGTTTTGACCTAGCATTCAGCTTGGAATACGTGTCCCATGATCTTGGTTATTATTTTTCCTTTATTAACTTTGTTACATGGATTTTTGACCATGGTTTTACAGAACCCTCCCCCTTGGGGGAACACCATCCACAGTGTTCAATGACACCTACAACGAGCAAGCTTGTTGAAAGAAAAACATTTTGCCCATGGATCTTTACAATTTAGCTCGTTGCAATATTTACAATGATCAACCTGTTGAGAAGTAAGCCAACCTGAAAACATAACAACCATAATTACATGAAACCCATATCACTTATTGGAGATTTATAACATAGCTCGTGGTGGTATTTTGATCTAGGTGGATATTGGTGGCCACCTACCTATTCCACCTAGACCTCATAGTCAGTTTCATCTATTTCCTTAATTGTAGCATAGTTTACTATTTTTGGTATTTTTTGGGTCCTGAATTTCCAGTGTTGTTTTGAGACCCTAAATGATGCTTTTTGGCAAAATTCTTTCAATTATTGCTATGGAGATAGCATCAACAGTTGTATTCGTCGGAGATATCTTTCCAATGATGTATCACACGTGTCAAACGAAGATAATATGACCAAGTTATGACCCCTGGAAGTTGGTTGTCCAACTAACCCCAACAGGGCCCATAAACTCTTGGTATTACATCTCCTCAGGTTAGGGTTTTGGTTGTTTAGCTTTTTCCCTTATTGTTCAATAATAAAAAGGCCCTTGAGCCTCATTGTAACTCAGTTAAAAGGCATGTAGCTGCCACATCTCTTCTTAGATATAAGCTACCATCCCCCGAGCTATATTATTTCCATTATGTTTGTAAGCATAATTAAATATTTTTCTATTAATGAAATGAAGTGTTTTGTTGCTGCATCGCTACGTTTATGATTATATATGTAAATTTCTGCATTCCTATTTAAGTTCGGATCATATTTACATCCATATACATATATACACATGTAACAAAACATCACTCCAAAATATATGCCAAAACATTCACTCAACTAGCGAATAGAGAAGGATACATAGCCCGCATCTAATTAGTCATCTCCCATGTAGCTTCATCGTACCAAAATTGCTTCAGTTTCATTTTAACCTACTCTATTTCTCAATTCTAGAGCATGAGCATCTTTCTTTGCAAAATATGTTGAGGTTCCGATTGGAATTCTCCTTCTAACTCCACCTACAATATACACCAATCAATCATATGATCAACATCTTTAAAATGCTTCTTAAGCAATGACACATGGAAAACATCATGGAAAATCATTGTCGAAGGTAGTGCAAGTTCATAGGCTACTAGTCCAATCCTTTCAAGAATCTTGAAAGGTCCATAATGCCAAGGTGCCAAGTTGGCACATGATCCAATCCTCATGGAGCTCTTCTTGGGCTTGATGTGCAAGATCACATGTTCCCCAACTTGAAAATCCTTAATCGTCATGTTCTAATCTGAAAACTTTTTTGTATATCCTGTGCTGTCTTTAAATTCCTCTTGATTACCTGCATTTCCTATTCCATCTCTTACAACATCTCCAGTACAATCAATACTATGTTAACTGGATCACTCCACTTATAGGAGTATTACAACTCTGCCCATATTTTTCCTTAAACAAACTCATCCTCAAAGACTCCTGATACCCATTGCTATAAGAAAACTCAACCAGAAGTAGATACCCTCCCCACTTTTATTGTTGATGCATCACATACATCCTCAACATGTTCTCTAAAATTTTGTTGGCCCTCTTTGTCTATCCATCTATATACAAATGATAAATTGTACTGAAGGCAAACTATGTACCCAAACCTGTTAAACACACACATTGATCTGGATTTAAACAGGAACGCAACAAATTACAGAGATAACCATATACACAAAGATGCAGCGGAAATAATACTTCATTTCATTAATGGAAAATACTGAAACATGCTT
>APFE030426519.1:14207-82497 GCA_000404065.3 Pinus taeda | reverse complement strand
AATATTAAAAGACATTACTTTTTTCTTGGAAAAAAAAAGAACTAAAAGCATAAAGATATGATGGAGCTTCTGGGTAAACCTTAAAACACCACACTATACAAGAAACATATGCTAAAAACAATTATAAGAAATCTAACTTTGTGAAGCAAGTCCATTCCACCATGCTTTAATTTACTTTACCAACCAAACACAAAGGCATCATTGGAGAGTACATGGGAAGGGAATATTATGAAAGTTTCTCTCATGTGCCATGACATGTCCTTCTGATCCACTTGTATGCTAATGCTATAATTTGGGTTGATAAATTTCACGGGAGGTAGGTTAGGGAAGGAGCCCCCATTTATTACTTGCCATTTCTTGTCACAATAACACATCTTTATTTTCTAGGGTGTTCTTTAAGGTGTTTAAGGATTTAAGCACTTTTCATGAATCTTTGAATTAGAAAGATGCATCATGATATGCTTGAGTTGTGTATGGAGAATGGAGTTTGCACTTGTCAAATGATGATTGAATAATTTGTGATGATTACAAGTTTTCAAATCAACATTGATTTAAGGTTATGTAGTCCTTAGGCGAGAGATTTTGCTTGATTATTAATAGATTCACTAAGTCCATATGTCACTGCATATTTTCTTTTAAGACTGTAAACTATCAACCCACCACATTTGCCATCTCCTATTTATAATTGTATATTTTTACTCAATTTGATAAGAATTTTGTTCAAACTCATACTTTTACCCAATAGAACTTCAACTTATAGAAACTTGTTTTCAAAATTTTGGATTCAGTTTAAAATAATTTAAATAAAAACAATAAAAACTAGAAGAATAAAAATAAAGTATATTTCCAAACAAAAATTAATTTCAATAAAAAAATAATTTTTTTCTACCTTAAAATTACTTAATCTTTCTACACAATACATAATTAACAGAATCCTACATAATTATAATCATTGACTCTCCTTCTCTCCTCTTTTTTTTAAATAATATAAATCGAAATATAACATGTAAATAATTAATTTTGTAGTAGTTCCATCAAATTTTAAATTTAATTTCTTATAAAAAATTGAGAGTGAAAATCAATGATAAGAGTTAATATATATATAAAACAAAGATTTTCAATAATAAAAAAAAAACAATTTTATTTTTATTGCACAATTATCAAATCTAGATCCATCGTTAATTCTGGATCTATTAAGCGCCTAGAGGGATCAAATCTCTTTTTTCTTTTCTTTTCTCTAAGATAGGTTTTGCATCTCAAGAGATTTGATCCCTCTAAGTGCTTGATAGACCTAGAGTTTAGATGGATCTAGACTCGTTTAATTCCCTGCTTTAAATTGGTTATTCCCCACATGAATACCATGGGTCATATTTATTTTTATTCGGCTATTTTTATTTGTTATTTATTTTATTTTATTTTGACTTAGTCAAAATGTTAAATAAGACATTATGTTACAATATCTCTACCATAGTGGGCTGGAAAATTATATATATAATTAGATAATTTTATTTTAAATTGAATTTCGGTTCCTGTGATCCATATTAATTTTATTTTATTTTATTTTTGTTTTTAAGTAATTTGACCAATTCAAAATGTTTAGATCTCGATGCAAAAATAATTAATTTAAAAATAAATATATTATGTTTAATATATATATTGTTTGTCAAGTGGTCTAAGTTCATTAGAAATTACATTATGCTTGATGTATGGCTTGACAGAGCAAGACCCAGGGGCATCTAAGCTGTCAAAATCACCCGAGAATCGCATCTGGCCTCGGCCACACCAACCCTTAACATGGTTGGATTTTTACCCATGGAGTTTCGAACCATTGACCTTCACATCACATAGTGACTTAACAATACACCCCATCACCGTATATTCTACGCCTTATGGGCATTTATATATATATATATATATTACACTAAATAATACTTATATTTATTTATGTTTTAAATTAAAAGTTTTAAGATCTCTTGACTCTCCTTAACTTGTTGTCTGTCTTCAACTATCCTCTCTTGTTCGATGAACCTAGGATACAAAACCTGAAGGAGAGGGGGAGGCAGTTGGGGAACATTGGCCATCGATGAACCTTGCCTTTGGTCGTCATTTTGCTGGGTAATAAATTTGGTGCGTAAGGAGACTTTGCTGTTGTCGCATTCGCGCTTTGTTGGAGTGGATCCCGTTGATTTTTCGGCTTGGGTCTTATGTTGCCATGAATACCATTCTTTCTAGTTTTTGATGCTTGGTTTTTCAAAGCTACATTTTGTTCGACAGTTTGGTTGGGGAGCAACTGGGTCCCTTGCTACCCTCCCTTGTTTTCATGTTGTCGAAGGGTCGTTGTTGTTTTTTTCTTGTCTGCTACTACTGGCTTTGTTTTGTCGCCATCACCACCTCTTGTTTGCTTGATTGCAACTCTGGTGGGTTTTCCTCGGGTGTAGTTTTTCTGTCGTTTTTTCCCACATTGTTGTTCAACATTAGTTTTTTCGGAAGTTGAGGCTTGCATCTAGTTTTTTTTCAAGCCTGTCGGAACATCTTCAGGGTTTTCTTGTCAGTCAGAGTATCTTCCAGCGATATTATGTTCTTGCCAGTAAGAGTATCTTCTGACATTGTTTATGTTACGAGTTAGAGTATCTTCCAACGCGTTATCATGTCAGTTAGAGTATCTTCCAACGTTGCTTGAATGATTAGTGCTTGCCCGTTGTTGGGCTATACATGGTGCTCCCTATGGGGTTTCTTTGAGGGATTTGCACGCCCTCTATCTTGATATCAATCATATGTAATACAAGGATTATAATGGCTCATATGCTATATGCATGCTATATATAAATATCTTTTTATTTAATAGAAATTTGTTGGTTTTTTCTTTCTCGAAAAAAAGAAAGAAAGAAAAAGAAAAAAAAAAGAAAAGGAAAAAAGAAAAGAAAAGAAAAAAAAAAAGATAAAAAAAGAAGATAAAAATATCCTCCTTTGTTTGAGTTTTACTAATCTCTACTATGCCTCTTTGGTGTCCTCTCTTATATATATTTTAATGTCCTCTCTGGTATATACTTGCAACCATGACCTTTCTTTTATCCCATTTTTTGTATTGATAAAAATTAAATAGTTCTTTTAACTTTATTCAATTTAATAAAATATTAGAGAATAGTTATAATGATATAATAAAATTAATAGAATATTCGAGAGTTTAAAAATAATTATAATAATATTTTATTTAATTAAATTGTTATTTTTTTTAAAAGATGAAAACGATAAGAAAGAATCTATATATTAAATTAAAAATGTTTTATTAATTTTTTAAAAATTTAATTTATATAATTAAATTTTTAATATTAAATATATTTATTTTTCAAATATTTGTTAAAATTTTGTGTTAAAATCATTTTATATAATATTATTTAATTTTGGTTATAATATATTTAATAATTTTAATAGAATAAATTTATTTTTAAAAAAAAAATAAGTACAAAACTTTTAAATAAATATATTTATTATCAAAAATTTTTTAAATTTATATTTTATATTTTTTAATTAATATATCCTTTAGATTATCTTAATCTAGTTTATAAATTGAAATTAAGATGAAATATAAGAATAGTTAATTGTTAATTATAATTAAATATAAAAAAATATTTAATTTTAATTTTATTTTATTTTTATTTGTATTTTTGTATTTGTAATGTTGATCAATTAAATGTTAAAATATGAATATATTATAACATCTCTACCATATTGAGTTAATACAAATATATATATAAACCACACTTATACTACTTCATTGCCATAATAATAATAATCCAATTTTAAGGTCATCGCGAGACACCAAATTGGTGTAGGTATATGAGACCCCTTTGTTTGTGGGACAAGGGACCCACATTCGCGCATTGATTTGACTATTAAGTCTACGAAGACGTACATAGTCTACCCCCTCTGGTTTTGAACCTCTGACCTCTTAAGAGGAAACACATGTTTTTAACCATTAAACCCACTTAAACTATATAAAAATAAAAAAAACTAATATATTTCTAACACAAAATATTATTTCATACTTTCTTTATAAAAATAAAAACCATCCATCATAATATCAATCTTTCATTATTTCTTCTTACCCTCTATCGATTATATAAATAATTTTCATTTTCAATTATATAAACATTGAATAATGTTATTATATTTTATATAGATATTAAAAATATATTTTGTAGAGATATTTTTGATTTTCAATTTGGAAACAGGGTTCACAAAAATTTAAAACATGAAATAATGTTAGAAGTTAATTATGTGACAAACTTTTTAATAACGTAAATAATTACGCCCTTGATCGGTGTGCGAGCCGGAGGGCGATCCCATTAAGACAAATTTAATGTCGAGTAAGTCGAAGTACACCACCATCGCCTCCCACACGTTCGAGGCGATGGGTGCAGTGGCTCCCTGCATGCATAAGTATATCAATGTAGTGGAAGGTGGTAGAGTTATTATGTTAAGGCTTGAGTTCGATGACAATTGTTCCGAGAGGTTTGTAGGTTGTTTTCGTGCCCAAACGATTGTAGTGCAACGATTCTGGAGGAGGGACTCCGCGAACAATGAAGCGCAGCAATTCCAGAAGAGATGGTGGACTCTTCAGCTCTAGGCTAGGGTAATCTAGTATGTAAATTGTTTTTTTCTCCCCCCTCCTCTATGCATCTGAGTGTCTGGTTTTAGGATTGGGTTTTGCATGGGGACAAATTGTTTGCGGGTGGGGGTAAATTGGGTTGGTGGAAGCGTTTGGGGTCGATAGTCTATCGGTAGTATGTTATCCTCACCAGAATAACCTCGGTGTCGATTTGCTATGAAATTCTCCTCTCTTGAATGAAGTTATTTGGGATCTAGGACAAGGGTGTCAACCTGAGGGAATGTTGTTATCTAGCTTGGTTCAAATACTAGGGGGTTTGGGATTGGGTTGTTGTTAGTTTTACATTACGGGTCTGCTTTATTTTTTTTATGGGATTGAATGGAAGCTTGCATCCCTGCATAACTGGAGGTACCGATATGGTAATGACTTGGCTAGCTGGCTTTTTGGGCTTCACACCCATGCCCTGTGTCAAAGCATTTGCGAGGTCGTTGCTGAGGTGCTGCGTCGCCTTGGGTTTGGGAATTGTTATAATGTTGCTGAAGTTGGCTATGATGGGTTCCTAAGTTTTGTTTCTAGTTGTTATGTAAATGGGCCTAGGGGTCAAGAGATTGAATGCCTGGGTGGGTTGGAGGACTTAGATTGGCTGCAGGGTCTGCGAGTGGCAGAGAGACACGGTTTAATTTTAAGTCAATTATAATTTCTTTCTCCCATGGCAGGTGCATAGAGAAGTAGGCTCTCCTAGGTGCGAAGGGCTTCTCGGCTCGCACCCTCACTTGCACAGGGATTTGCCAACACTCATTTCATTACCAAGCACTATGATTGTGTTGTGATGGCAAGGGTAGTGAAGGCTAGGCGCTGAGGTAGGAGGCCTCAGGCGATCGAGCAGAAGGAAGAACCCAGTTCCTAGGGCGGGAGACGTGGCAGGAAATTGGTCGCCAGCCTCATTAATGAAGCGACCAATGTATACCGAGAGGGGACCAATGAAGAGAATAGAAGCTTGATTGAGGAATGGGAAGTCGACCTGAACCACCAAGCGAGCACGACATAGATAGAGATGGAGGATTGATGCACGATGGTGTCAGACCCTGGGCATACTCGAGGGTGAGTGATCAATTTCAAACATATCCTATACCTGTATTGGATTATGAAAAGCCTCCTAGGCAAGGTCTTGGAGCAAATTTCAGTGAGCATGGTGACAACAATGCAGGATTCCCTAATTACAAACATGATTTCCGAAAGTTGCAATTCCAAATGCAAAAAATAGGATGGACGCCTTTGCCGCATCGAGAAACACTTCCCACGTCTTTAATCATAGACAATGATGCCTGGTTACAATCCCAAGGATCTGACTCCAATTGAATCTGCCTCTACTGAGCAAGATGATTAGAATGTTAGCTAGTTTTTAATTTTTGATTAGTACTTATGCGAATAGCTTTTACTTTTCAATTTGAAGTCATATATGTTTATAGGCAAATAGAATATAGGTAAGGACATGATATACAAACATATATAGCTTGGGTAGAAAGACTTATCATTTTTTGCTACTGTATGACTTATCATGTTATTAAGTGGCCAAGAAACTTGGTTTCCCACTTAGCAAGTTGAGGCCACCTAACTAATTTTATGTGGTTGTAACTTATATATTAATAAAAATGGAAAAACCTACCAAACTTACAAAAAAACTTAAAATAATCACAAATATCTATTTATAAAATAAAAATAATAAATTAATTAAAAACCTTTCATAAAACAACAATAACAAAAACTATTATCTTTATTAAATCTTGACAATATATTTAATAATTATAATAAAAAAAACCTAATATTTAACACCTTGTTTTAGATATAAAACATAGCTATCACTATAATTATTATATACATCCTCACTCTCATATTTTACACCTTTCATCCAATTTACAAATTAAAAATGTTATCACCTTAACAAACTCATTAATCCACCATGGCAATGCCCACAGTCAATTTAAACCCAACATGGAGATGGTAATACACCTCGACATGCGTTTTCACTGGAATAAAGAGATAATTCAAACTAAAGTGGAAATTTCAAATTTGAAACGCCCATCATAAGTTTTTCAATTCTACCATCTGGTTGATGAATTGCAATTTTTTTTACTATGTCAAATTCTCATCCTTAATTCATGCTGGCAATTTACATGTCAAATTCCATCCCTGATTCAAGGGCATTTGCGTCACTGTGAAATATAAAATGTACATTGAGCTGAGAACGTTGTTTGACTCGGACTAAACCCACATGGTGACATCCTACCCATGTAGTTAAAAATGAATGTAAAAACACCCAGTGACCTTAGCTGGTTGAAAACAGCCCTAGGTGACCTTAGCAATTGCAATTTGTGTAAGAATGCGAGTGTTAGTTGCAACACTCTATAAATACTTCCACTGGATACTTCGCTGCGCGTGCCTTGTCTTATTGCCAAGCTAGTTATTGATATGAGCAGAGGGCGTTTATTTAGCAAGTGGGTTTTCGTTTATGCCGTGTAAAATCATCAGAAGCTATTACATTGTTGTAGGCTTTGTGTTGAATCAGACCAAAACCTAATCCCTTATCGAATACTGCAAGCAATTCTGAATCACCCCTTCTTGGATCTTGGGCAAAATGGGTCTATGGGGAGCCTTGATGGAAGCTATTCCTGCATATACAGGCCTCTCACCAGTGACATTCTTCACACTTGTGGCTGTGTTAGTCGGTGTTTACCAGCTTGTAAGCGGTCTGTTTGCGGCTCCTCCACAGCATGCTAGCAGGGAATCCATGGTCATGGAACCTCTCCCCCCTCCAGTTCAGTTGGGTGAAGTCACAGAAGAGGAGTTGAAGGCCTATGATGGCTCAGATCCAAAGAAGCCCTTGCTGATGGCCATCAAGGGCCAGATCTATGATGTGTCCCAATCCAGGTAGTCCTTCTACCTTCTCATCTTTGACATGGCAATCATCTGCTTAAGTGGGTATGCTGTTTCTTATTGCAGTAATTTATCTTTGGATCAAATTTGAATAATAAAGGTGTCTTTCATGGCTGTTTGGTTGCTCAAAGTCAATGGCTACCTTAATCTTAATAGGTGTAAGGCTGGTCATGATATGGGGCATATATGATGGTATTCTTTGATCTGGGTATACTTTTTCTTGTTTCTTTAATTAATTTTTGATGGAATTTCGATGATAGTAGTTATTTGTCACAGCTTCTTGGTTCCTAAGGGTTTCTGGCTGGATTAATTTCTAAGGGTTTTAAGCCCTGTGACATCGTGTGTTATTCGGGTTATGTATGTGTTTTGGTTTTGTCGGTTATTTATTTATTTAGCTTTTGTTTAGCATTTGGATTGTAATAGTGTTTTACATGCCTGTTTGGTTGCCGATGGTCCCTGGATGGAGTAATTTTCAGTGGTTTTAAAGCCTGTCGCATGATCGGGTATCTGGGTTCTGCATGTTTTTCTTTGTTTTGGGTATGCTGGTTCTTGTTTCATTAATTATTTCTGGAATGGTATTTGGATAACAATGTTTCTTTCCGTGTCTTTTTGTGAAGTGTTTGTGAACATGTGATGTTGAATGCATTGAATTATCTCGTTGATATTAATTTTTGTATTTCTTGTTATTTGTATAGATTGAATTGAACTAATTGATATTAACTTCTTGTCCAGATTGTTTTATCTTTTTCTACTTTTCTGTTTGAGCTGGCTCTCGAGGTTCAAATGTAACCTAACGCTAATTAGGCTTCCACTTTCCGGCATGTGTGACTTGATGTCACATGCCTCTGAAACTTACAAACTCCAATGAAGTTGATCTTCAGTTGAGGGTTGTGGAAATGATAGTTTCAGCTTTGTTATGGAAACCAATAATATCTCTGGTTTTTGATGATGATACTGATTGCAAGAAATAAACCCCAAGTAAGTTAAGGGGCTTCTGTTACTAAATTCTGTTGCGGTGTGCATTCCTTTTGGGGTTTTTGATTTTATTTTTAAGGGTTTTGCGGGAATGTGTTTGAACCTCTGCATTCTAGTACGTATTTGTAACAAGGCTTCCTTGCTTTGATTGTTCTTTTCGGATTAATATTATTCTATGTTGTTTGCATCAAAGGTTATGATAGATTTGGATCTTTCACGCATATGTTTTTAATTTCTAGGGTTGCTTGATGATTTAATCGTCTTTCATGCATGCATGTGCGCTACGAGAATGCCATGGATTATTTATAATTAGTCAGTTTCTGATTGGATTCTCTTAGCTTTTCTCCTGGTGCTTTTACTCTAATATGGGTCAAGTTATGTTTTGACTATTAGAGCTTTAAAATCTCATTTACATTTTAGGATAGAGATATAGAGTATTAGCTGTCTTTGTTCAAGACTTAATCTATTTATATGGTTATATTTATTAACTTTTAGGTCAATCAACATTTGTAGGTAGTATTTGTCAAGTAACAATTTAGAAGTATTACCAATTTACCGCTGTCTCTGCCTTACCAACAACTCAGGGCTGGCATTTATTTTGTTCTTTGTTCAGTTTTACTGATTGTGTTTATTTTGCTGTGCATTATATCTATATACTTCTACGTCTTAATCGCTAATCTGTGTGTGCATGTTTATGAAGGGAAAGAGGGATAAGTTCTAACATGTTTGCGTTGAATTGTAGAATGTTTTATGGTCCAGGTGGTCCATATGCCTTGTTTGCGGGGAAAGATGCTAGCCGAGCCTTGGCAAAGATGTCTTTTGAAGAAAAGGATTTAACTGGCGATACTGAAGGTCTTGGTCCATTTGAATTAGATGCCCTGCAAGATTGGGAGTACAAATTTATGGGAAAATATGTCAAGGTTGGTCAGATTAAGAAAAGTGCCCCCAAAGAAGGAGAAGTCGTTGAAGGTGCATCTAACGATGGACCTGAAGCGGAGAGCAGTTTGACTGAACATAATGAAAAAGAAGAGGTTGTTGAGCAAGCTGAAGCTGCTGTAGAGCCTAAGGAAAATGGGGTTGACTCAATAGCTGATGATGCTGATACAGAGGACGTTTCTGATTCTAAAATTACAAGGGAATTGGAAATCGGTGAGCCTTTGGAAGATTCAGTAGAGGCGAAGAAGGCTAAGGATGTTCTTCACGAAGCCAACCATACAACAGAAGTTGCTCAGGAGTAATGGAGTTGCACTTCACAAAATAAACCACATATGCAAACTATGTCAAATATTTTTGGATTCAATGCTAGCTAGTTAGTATCTTGACAACAGTTGAATTCCGATCTTTCATAGAGATACATACTTTACTAGTAGCAATTTTCCTCATTTTAAGTCACTTTGAAAGGAACCGAAACTTAAGTAGATAGGCAATAGCTATATAGTTTATGTTTCAGGAATGCAGCTTTGTTTAGCAATTCCAGCTAATAAGGCAGAGACAGATAAATCGTTAATGTGAATTAGACAACTTCCATGCAAAGTTCTCTATGTATATTCTTACCAGACAATATGAATCCGATGTTTATGCTATGTTGTTACCTGTGGCTCCTAAGCTTTAAATTAAATATTGAGTTGTATGTTATTATGATGCTTTGCTTGCTCAATTTTGAGCTGATGAACAGCATATTCTCCAATATAACGTTTTTCATTTTCTGTCATTGTGCAAATTATTGCATATAAAACTAATATGCTCACTTTTCATGGGTGTCTCTTGAGTTAAATGTATCCTCATGTATTAGCTTATTGATTTCTAGATTTTGTGTTGGATAATCTTTGGCTAAAGTGGACATGCAACATTTATTGTTTGCTGATGTTCTAAAATGTGTTGTGGTCCATGGATCAATCAACAAAACCCTAAATGTGAGAAGGTGCCAGTTCTGGTGATAAAAGGAATTATTCAAATTGCCTTCGAAGTTCAAACACTAAAAAGTCCCTTGAATGAAGTAATTTATCAAACTTTTATGATCAAATGCTTGATGGCTGATTTGAAATGTTGAACAGTAAATGAAAGCAATTTCTACAGTTATAAAATTTATTGTACCTTTACTGTAAAGGATGATATGATGGTATTGGTTTATAACTTATTTGGCTCTGGAGGATGATATTAGATCTGTGCAAATGGTTTCCATTATGGCTGCATAGATGTAGGAGTATCTGTGGTAATTATTCGAGCTGTTCCAAATGAAACGAACTGGCATGGATAGGTAAACAATTAATGATTGAAGCTTACTGCATACACTTGGTCAATTGTGCTGGATATCTGGACAAGACAGAAGAAAATGTCAGAACTGTTATTGATTTAAATATGGGAGTGATAATTAATGGTGAATGGATGAAAAAATACAATTCACAGTCTTAAAGCGCAAAGTCTTTATTTGGAAGTACATTCTCGAGTGTTTTAATTTTCGAAGCATGATTGGCTGAACATGCTTTATCATGTACTCAGGAACATGAATATATATTATAGACACGGTTGTCTTTTGTGAATTAATTTTAGATATGAGCTACCTAATTTCTCTGTATATTCAAATATCTATAAATATGTTGTTAGTTGAGGACTCGGGACAAAATTCATGTGAGTTATGAGCTACATAATTGCAATGGATATTCAAACATCTGTAAATATAGTGTTAGTTGAGGAGTCAGGACTGTTTATAGGATAGTTTGCAGGCATCGTATAGGTTAGTACACATAAATAAAGGGCACTTGGTAAGCCAAGAATAGTCTGTATTCCCTTGATTTTCAGATTTGTCTGTGAAGATATCAGTCTCTCTTAAATATGTAAGTGGTGTCCATTTCCAGTTTTTCAATTGCAACAGCAGCTGTCTGCACGTTGGGTAGTTTTTCGCTAATTGATTGTATGTTATTTTGAGGGTCTTGACAAAAAATGAAGCTTTGGTCAAACATTCTGGAGACCAGTTACCATTTGTATCTAGTTGAGTGGCCTGTTAAAATTAAAGCTTTTAGAGGTCAAGCACATCTCCTTGGAACGGCTTTTCTGTTTTCTCATTCTGACCGTAACTGTTGTTTCTTCTGAGATTGAATGTCAATATACTTTTCTCTGAATGCCTGTTTTCTTTCTCAGACATGTAATCTTGAAATTCTGTCCAGCTACTTTTGACATTGGATTTACTGAAATTCTGGCTTTGCAGAACTCAACAACAAAGGTATTAGAGCTCTGAAATATAAATTTATGCTGCATAATTTAGGAGCCTAGAATGTTTTTAACCAAAATTGACTCTAATTTGGTCCTCTGAATTAGAAACGGAAATTAGAGAATACTTCGAAAATTGGGTTGGGTATTTTATGATTCAAAACATGTCACAGAAGTGCTGGTTGTAAATTTAAAGTTTCGTTAAAAGCTCAACATCGAGGATGAGCTGTTTTATACCAGTGCAAATGCTCAACCTTGATTTTTGTCAACTAAATCAAGGAACAAAACTGCCATCAAGAGCAATGGGGATACACTTGGGATCAAGAGCAATGGGAATACACTTGGGATAACTTTACCAGGAAAAAGGAGCTTTTAACAAGTTCGATAACTTTGTTTTTCCTTTGTTATCTTTGCTAACTATCCAGAATCTTTTGTTGAGCCTTGAATTAAGCAGAATATTTACAGGAAATCTGGCCTTATGCCAGTTATTTATAACACCTAATTTAATTTAACAACCTCGACATGTGGCAGTCATCTGATATTTTGGTAATGTATATGCAATGTATATGAACGCGACCTACCTGCAACCAAGGAGTTCTACTGTTTGGTCTGACGTCAGGGTGTTCAATGTCGTTTTTGTCATGGTCCTCCGAAAGGGTGTGCTTCACTATACACTGTCGTTTTGGAAATTTTCTCAGTCAGCATGTCATCCTTTCTCCATTTGGCCACCACATACGTTCATTAATAGGACGCACTATTTTTGGAAAGGCGCCACCACATATGTTCATTAATAGGACGCACTATTTTTGTCATGCCTTTCCAACAGTGTGTTATTGATTACTGCTGGTCGAGTTTTGTAACTTTTTAGCTAGCGAATATCCTTCTGCTATTGTACGACTATATATGCTCGACTCGTAGGATACGTACTAGGCCAGAGTAAAGATACTTTGATTTGAACCCTACACTCATATACTTGTATGCAGCTTTGCCCAACAATCAATCCCCATATTTGATCTCATCAAATGGTATTTACAATTCATTTATTCCCCTAATCTCTAATACTCCATCCATGCCTTTCTGGTATTTACAATTCATTTATTCCCCTAATCTCTAATACTCCATCCATGCCTTTCTTCTTTGATAAGGTGATATTTTGGAAAAATGTGTTAAACTCTGAAAATCTAGTTGTTTAATATGTGATGGTATTTTGCCCAACAATCAATCCCCCCATATTTGATCTCATCAAATGGCATTTACAGTTCATTTATTCTCCTAAACTCCAGCCATCCCTTTCTTGTTTGATATTCTTTGATAAGGTGATATTTTGGGAAAATGTGTTAAAACTCTGAAAATCTAGTTGTTTAATATGTGATGGTATTTTGTCCAACAATCAATCCCCCATATTTGATCTCATCAATTGGAGCCCATATTTGATCTATTTGATCTTATCAAATGGCATTTACAGTTCATTTATTTTCCTAATCTCTAATACTCCATCTATCCCTTTCTTTGATAAGGTGATATTTTGGAAAAATGTGTTGAGAACTTTGAAAATCTAGTTGTTTAATATGTGATGGTATTTTTTTTATTGGAATCATGTTATTTTTGTTTGCTAATTTGTTTGTGACTTGTGGGACTAGGCTAAGAGACTCAAACTCAAAAGTATTTAAACTATCAAAATCCTTTAGGGGTTGCACCCAGTCTGTGCCACACCAACTCTTAACATGGCTAGGTTTTTTGTACCCATGAGGTTTCAATCTGACAACATTAACACAAGAAGTGCTTTTAGCATAATACCTTGTCACTGACGGTTCTACATCTAATGGGTTTACAAAGGAGATGGGGTGGTGTTTGATTCAATTATGTGTGAGTTATTAGACCATTTTTAATATTGTGTCTCTAGATACACCACACAATCGAGTACTACATCAAGGTGCTCCAATTTTTAATATTGTGTCTCTAGAAACACCACACAATCGAGTACTACATCAAGGTGCTCCAATTGCTTTAAGGCTAGGTCTGAACCTTGTGTCTCTAGGTACACAATCGATTACTGCATCAAGCTGCCCCAATTGCTTTGAGGCTAGGTCTGAACCTTGCTCCACTTTGAAAAACTTATTGCTTCCTACCATTGAGTCTAATCCTTTGTTAATCATATTTAACTTTGAAAATTTTATTTACATTTATTCATATTTCAATCTAAACCCTCTTTTTCTATTACACAATCGATTACTGCATCAAGTTGACCCAATTGCTTTGAGGCTAGGTCTGAACCTTGCTCCACTTTGAAAAACTTATTGCTTCCTACCATTGAGTCTAATCCTTTGTTAATCATGTTTAACTTCGAAAATTTTATTCACATTTATTCATATTTCAATCTAAACCCTCTTTTTCTATTATGAAGTTGCCGTGTGGATCTCATTTATTATGAAGTTGCTGTGTGCATCTCATTTATTATTTGACCATGCTATCAAATTACGGAGGTCCTAGACATGTAAAAGTTTGGTTTATCCTGGGATCTATTAATTCCCTTTTCCTTTTAATTTAGTTAAGTTCGTAGTTGTTATATAAGTGTACAATCTTTATAGTTAATTCTCGTTGCTATGTAAGTGTCCTACATTTTATAATAATTTTACATTGAATCAAAGTTTATGAAGATTTTGGTTTTGAAAGCGGCAATCTGAAAAATATTTTCTTTTAGATTATATAAAGTGCGTTTATATATATATAATATATTAATTCTTTCTTTTCTCCTTTCTCTTGTCTGGTATGAAATGTGTTTTTATACATTATAAAAGTTTTGATCTCATTCAATGCCATGTGGAAAGCAAAGTATATTTTTCCCTATTTAGTTAAAAAGTGTTTTTTTTCTTTATTATTATATTCCTCCAAAGAAAAAACAGTAATTTCATTCATTTTCAAACAAAATTACATTTAATAGATATATCATAGATTGAATGCATTTTTAGGATTTTATTCATATCTTGTCACGACGTACGCTGTAAGGCTCATCAACTGAGATACAAAACTGCTGTAGGCAATACATTAAGAGAGAAATTGACACAAATTATAAAATGTTTTTGTCCCACATAAAGCCATAGAGGCAAAACAAGACATAATGTATGATGAAACCAACCCTATGAGCATGCAATCACTAAAACCCGCATTGTTTAGTGGTCGCAACACATAAAAACAGAAAACCGTACCTTGTATTGTCAAAACAATGACACAAAAAGGACCAAATAATGCTTGGAACAGGGTCCATGCCTCACATTTTGTGCCTCATCCATGTAAGGACGATGGTATTTCTCAAAATGGTTCGATCTTTGGAGCTCAATTATCTGCCAAATCCCTTGGTCCAGAAGAATGCCCTTAGAAAGTTTGTCGACTTCCTGGTTCCTTGTTCTGTAGATGTGCCTGCAAGAAAAGTGCGCAAAATCAGTGCATTATCTTCTGATATCCTCTACAATGTTGACCAAATGTATATCCCTCCATTGTTGAGTAGCATTAACCCAATTTATCACTAGTAAGGAATCTCCATAAACTTGTTATCTATCATAACCCTTTTCAATATCAAAAGCAATCAAAGATCTGCATATAAGAGTTTTAGCCCAATTATTGGTTCCAGAGGCTACCAATTTTGACATGACAAGCATGTTGTTCAAATATATTAAGAACAAAACCCCCTCCAGCGTCAACCGCAACGACCTGAGATGCCCCGTCAAAATATCCCCATGGCATGGACTTATCTGACATCTCCTCTGTAACAGTGCTAACAACTTGCTTGTCTTTAACTTGAGGGTAATGTTTGAGAATGGCTAGGTCCTCGACAATGATCTTTCTCGGAAATGAGTTGATGTCTTGGAAAATTTCTTTGTTCCTCTCAAGCCATATACCCCAGCTGATAATTAGAGGGACAGCGCTGGTAACTCTTTCCCTGGTCTTGGAGCCAACGTTGCCAAGTGGCTGTGAGATTTGGTCCATTCCCCCTGCATTGTAATCCAAGACATTCCCTGCACTCATTCCAAACTTGTTGAGTGAAAGAACAAGATACAAAAAGGTGATCGATTGCTTCATTGTTTCCTTTGCACAAAGTGCACCACCCCAGGCCTATCACAAACCTGCGTTGCATTACTATCCAAGTGGGGACCTTGTTAGCCATGATGCACCATCCCAACAACTTAGACTTTGAAGGGCACTTAGCCTTCCAAACAACGCGCCACCACCACTCTGGGTCATCCATTTGATCTAGTACATTTAGATGGATATATCCCATCTTTGGAGTTTAGATGCCATGTGGAGAAGAAGACCAAATAAGCTTGTCTTCGTGGTCATTTAACCTGATGCGAGCCCTAGAAACACATCAATATATTGCCTCCTTTCCCCTTGAAGGCCTTCTGGAATGTTTATATCATCCATAGAGCGCCACCCCTAGCTATGCAAATTAGTGGCAACAAGATTTTCAATTTTATTAAGTCTTGTGCATCCTTCATCATGAAGGTGTTCTATGAGGTTTTGGGATAGGATGTGTCCCACACAACTTCCGAGCCATGGATTTTAACCCATGTGAACTCTATGCCCATTCTCGATTTTCCAGGCTAATCCTGAAGCAACTAAGTTGAAGGAATTCAAAATAGACCTCCACACTATTGAGATATTACCTATCGCTTTGTTCGAAAGTCTGATCCAGTGCTTCAAGGAGCAAGCCCTGATGTACTTTTGAGAGACTACAACAGTGCATAAGCTTTTTGTGGACAAAAGCCTCCAACTTGATTTCGCTGCTCGGGATTGGGAAAACAAAAAAATTATCTTTTAAGCCCCATCCACCAGAAGTTTTGTAACTACAATCCTTAAGCATTTTACCTAGGGCAACACAAAGTTCTCCTGTGATCCTTCCCAAAGAAAGTTGAAGCAGATCCTCTTAGCCTTTTCCAGAATTCCTTTTGAAATCCATGCCAATGACATCCAGTGAACAGGGATTGCTTTCAACACAGAGTTTGCTAGCACCAAATGACCCACATCGATAACCATATGTGGCTCCAACATGAAAGCGTCTTCTCCAGTTTTCCAAGAAGCCAAAGTCAATGTTCAAGTTTGTAGAAGTTAGGCTTTAGGTTGAAGCCAAGCTATTTGAGTCTAGATTCAAAATTCAAAATCTCAAAGGGAAGGATCATTATGATGTTGTTTATACCCTAGTCTTGCTGTTGACATGGCTAATTTTCGCTATGCCAACAAGGGGAACTAACTCAATCGAAAACCCTAATTAAACCTGCTTTCATTTGGAGTCGCTAGCTCCGACGGGTTTTAAGGGACCCCGTAAACCACTTGAACATGTCAAAAGATTGCTTTCGGAGGAAGACTTCAATTAAATCAACAAATGAAACAATGAACCTCTATGTATTAAATCCTATCAATGCTACTGCTAACTACTCTAATCTAGTCCTAGATACTCTAATCTATCCTGCAAGAGCATAATACAAAGGCTTAAACATCATATATATGTTCAGCAGGAGCATGATAAAGAAGGTTAAACATCATGCATAGATTCAAGTCCAAATGAATCAATCACTGAATTCACAACTGGACAACACTGTATTAAAGCTAAATTGCAATCCAATTACTCATATAAGAATCCACACTTTTCTATGGAATTAAAACTGCAACTGATGTTTAATTTAGTTTCAAATCAGAAACCATTCACAAGTTAACCATGAAATTGAATCACATTCAATTTAACAAGACTAATAGTGAACTGTAAGTCATCAATATGCATAAATATAAATCACATTTACATTTATCCCAGTAACAACAACACAGTGAGTCTAAAACTAAAGGCTCTTTCCCTAAAAAATAGTTCTCCTCATTCACAATAAAGCAACACTGTTCTTCTCGAAAATCAAAAGCCCCTTCTCCTCTTCGGAGGTAATATTTATGCTAAAAGCTTCTCGCCCTCGGTCTTCCTTGCCTCTTCGCCTTCTCTCTCTTTCCTTCATTATGTCGATCAGAAGAAACAAATGAAAATAGTCGGTGTCATTGCTGACATGTAAAGGGTGTTTCTTGTCATTAGGGTGCTTCATTTCCTGGGCACTGAATGGTTATTGATTAGAAAGGATGATTGTGTGTCCTGTTCATGATGCGATCTGGAGCGGTTTCATTTTCGGAACATGCAAGCAATGCTTGGAAACCCACTGAAAATGTCAAAGGCCGGCTCTTTCCACAAAACACCTCTGCATATAAGTGTTTTCCAGATCCGCTTGTGCATTCGTTACTCCTGGCCTGAGGAAATAAGAGACACAAGTCACGCTTATAAAAATACAACAAAAATGCTTTAAAAATATTTCCTCTATTGAACGTTTATCACATCAAATGCGAAAGAATCAGCCCCTGGTTTTTAGCTTTATGCATAGATTAAGCCTAGCGAGCCAAACTCGGTTTACACTGAAAACTGTGGCAAAACACACAGCGGAATTCAAATTGCGGACTTGAAAATTTATATGCTAGGCTTTGTAATCATCGGCAGGTACAGGAGGTTATGGTGTGCTATATATGAAACTTTGGACTGGGCCGATTGTGATATGCGAAATGCTCCGGATTCGATATATATATATATATATCGTGGTTGATAAAACCATCGGGTCCGATAGATGGTAGCGCGCCATATATATAAGCCCTGTGCCTCCCAATAGAGATAAGCGATTAACACCAGACCCGATATATTATATGATATGCTTAATAGGATCAGCAGGTCCACCACATCTCTGCGCACCTTATGTATAAGGCCCGGGGCTCCGCCGATATGTGATATGTGATTGGGGCTGGAGCCGATAATATATACAATGCAATTTATAGGGCTGACAGGTCCAGAGACCAGGGGTGTGCTGTATATATGCATAAACCTTGGACTGAGGTCGATTGCGCTATGCAACGGGTTTTTGGACCCTACATGTATATATATTGTGGTTTATAATGTCGTCGGGTCCGGTCCTTATGGCATGTGTTATGCGCCATATTGAATGCAATAAGCGAAAGAGGGAGGGTTTATGTGTTTTACAAAGGGATTATAACATGACAATGATGCGATGAAGGGTTTTGCGAGTTAAACCAACAAACAATTATGATAAGGGTAGGGGTGATGGTTTGTGTGAGCTCCAATGTACCATGCATGTTTGGGAGGATCGAAAGATCCCGATGAAGGGAGAGGATAAAGGGACAATTTGTGTCAAGAATGATCCATGCAACAGAGGTATATTTAATGGGTTAGCCATTAGGCCTTGAATGACTCGACAAGAAGATGACATCCATGTGATAAAACAAATCATTCTGAAAGATGAAAAATCAAACTTCTAGGGGACCCATTGGAAATTTGCTACAGAAGCATGTTTTAATAGGGTGGTAGTTGTGGCCACAAAAAATGGCAAACCATTGGACGAACTAATTATCTCTGCTTTCAAATAACCTTCAGATAAATAGAACATCTGGACGTTAAAATAAACTTGAAATGCAAACTATATAGATGGACAAGCATGGGTTCCACTTAAACATTATTGCTTCAGAGGGGATAGAGACAAATAGCTTCTACTTGCTGATATGATTTTGCCAGGGATTCTCCAATGGAAGTATTATGGGGTTTATTGACCTTCCTCTACCTGTTTCCCACTTTTAAACGTCCCTTTGGGCCGTCACTGGTCTGTCTATACCTATTTAGGTGTGTACCTTAGCTCTTTATTGCTCATTAAGCTTGATCTAGACATGTTTTTCTTGCACTTTATATGAGAATTTCAGTGTTATATTTATTGATTGAATGGGGCGCAGTCATGGATCGTGCCATATTTTTAAATTGCTTAAGCAAGGTTGGGCTTGCTGTGTCAACCAGTACTCAGAGCCCAGCAACAAACCTTACTCTAACCGGCGTCCCAAACAACCTGTCTTTCTAGATTGGCACAAGGACTTGACATTTCATTTCTTTTTAGATAAGTCCTTCTAGTTTCAGGCACAAGGACTAGAGATAGTTAGATTTGCCACCGGATATGAGCCAATGAGCTTAGCCCATGAAAGGAGGTTTACTTGTGAGTAACATGTATTGGACCATTTAATGTGGTGGATGGGACCAATGGAGAATGACTGTAAACCCTATAAGCAAGTATACGCTAGGTTTGAGTGGGATTTATTTAAATGTAGCATTCCTCCATGCTAGTCCAGTTGTAGTTACACATTTTTTGTTTTATAAAGATGCCCCTACATGCTCCAGATGTTCAAGTTATCAACAGATCTCACACAGTTCCTAACAGATGCCAATGAGGGGTTTCAGTTTGCATTCCACTGCTGATTCTCAAGTGCTCATGGGCTGATAGAAGGTTTGTTTGATTTGCAGGGAAATGACAGATTCAGGAACAACAAAATCATCGGCAATCTAATGAGGCAGGGAAAAGCCGAGAGTAGTGAATGAGGGAAAATCTGAAAGGTAGAACGAGACCGAAGGACTACAATTAGCTGGCTAAAAATGAATGTAATTCAAAATAGCAGGAGAGCAGACTTGGCAGAAAACAAAGGAAAGGGTATAAATACAACTAAACTAACAACAAGAATGAAATGAACTCTAACCTACTCAGGGGGCAACCACCAATGCGGTGGCTACTGGAAGTATCTCTTCAAACACTGGCCATTAACAGGGAGCTTTTCAGTCTCCCCCTGTAATGTTTTCAACCTGTAAGTCCCTTGACCAATCTTTTCAACGACTTGGAATGGGCCCAGCCATAGGTGTTGGAATTTTGTGTGCTTACCCTTTGGCTCACTCAACTTGTCCCATTTCAAAACTAGTTCCCCCACTTGGAAATCTTTATCTCCCACCAAATGATGGTCAAACCATCTTTTTACAATCATTTGGTGATTTTTAAATTTAATTCTGGCTCTATCCCTTAATTCCTCTAGCGTCATCAGTTGGTCGATCCTTTCTTGAAGCGGGGCTGAAGGGGTTCCTCTTGAAGCTTAGGAGAGCTGTAAGGATGGAAGGCAAACGTTTGGGGGCAAGATGGCTTCCTGTCCATAGACTAGGAAGTATGGAGAGTTTCCCAAGGCCACTTTAGGGGTGACCCTATCGGCCCAAAGGGAATTTGTCAAGGCGTTGTGCTAGTTCCTCTAGTTATCAGCGACTATCTTGCGGATTATGAGGATAAGGTTCTTATTGGAAGACTCTGCAACTCCATTTCCCTAGAGATAATAGTTTGCTGCATATTTTATGTGGATTGACTTATCAATGAAAAACTCAGTCAATGTCAGAGATGAAAAATAAGAAGTGTTATCAAAGATGAGAGCGTCAGGGATGCCATATCTATTGATAATGAATTTCTCAATGAATGATATTACCTCATCTTCATTCACCTTCCAGAGCGGGTGGCTTCTGTCCATCTGGTGAAGTAATCAGTTGCTGTGAGTATATACTTGTGCCGCTGTGAGGAGTTTGGAGTGATCTCGGCTATGACGTCTAGGCCTCGTTGCTGGAACGATCGGTAAATCATGACAAGCCTGAGGGGAACAACGAGCTTTCTTTCTCTCCCTGCGACGGTTTGGCATGCCTTGCATTTGCGAGCATAGGCATGCAAGTCTTTGAACATTGTGGGCCAATAATATCCGGCTCTCAATATTTTGTGAGCAGTGGTCTCTCCGCCATAATGACCACCTGCTGGGCCATCGTGCATTTCTTTCAATACATGGTTGGCATCATCTTTCTCTAAACACCTCAGCCATATTCCATCATGCTTTTTTCTGTACAAGACACTGTCGGCCAAATAATACAGATTGGATTTTAATCTGAGAGCTCTCCTCTGTGATGCATCCATGTGTTCAGGGCATGAACCCCGCATTAGATAGAAGCGTATGTCATGGTACCATGACTCGGGGTCCAAAAAGGTTTCCAATGCTTCTCGCTCATACATTAGTGCTTCGTTACTCCATAAGAGCTCCTCCCTGAGTTCCCTTTGTGCATATTGCAAGCTTAACGTTCTTGATTTTTCAGATGCCTCCTTTTGGTCCGCTAGGGCTTCTGTCACTAGCCTGCAAAGTCCCTGCCCTCAAACTATTAGTGTTGGCTTTATCTCCAGGGCGAACTCTTGAAGGGCGGTTATCTACTTCTCTCTTCGTTCGCCCATTTATTTCTGCATGAAGAGGGCTCTTACAGCAGGATGGGGCACGATGAATTTGGTCTTGAACTTTAGTAGGTAAGGGCGGAAATGTTTAACGACCTTGAAAACTGCATAACCATATTTCTCCACATCCAGGTAATTCCGTTCTGCTCCTTGGAGATTTGAACTCATGTAGGAAATGGCGACTTCATTGCCATCATCATTTTTTTGAGTGAGAATTGCGGCATATGAAAGGTCGAAAGCAAAGGTGTATATGTAAGGATTCTGGACACCACATATCTCCACAATGGTATGATATTGTCCACTTTGGGCCTAAGCCCTCATGGATTTGCTTTTGGACTTACCCCAAAAGGCCTCATACCAATGGAGATATTTGTCCATCCTTATATACCCATGATCCTCCCCACTTCTAGTCAATGTGGGACTTTGGTCGTATACCCAACAATCCTCCCCTCGAACAAAGGACCATCGAGCCTCCCCTCAAACGATTATCCATCCGTCCACTCTCTACCAACCAGTATTCTCCGCTCCAATGCGTTGGAAGCACACGCCTTACATGGAACACCACCTGCCTCGAGAGCTTGCTCTATCCTAGGTCAACTCCTCTTCACCGTGTTGGGACCAGGACACGTCCATGAAGAATCCGGAGCACACCGCCTGTCTAACCAAGCTCATCCATGGATCCCATTGTGATATTGTCGGGGCCCACCACCTTCGTTCGACATTCCGAGGATTCATCCACTTGGCTAACTTCGGGGCATGGCTCTGATACCACTTGTAAGGATTCTGGACACCACATATCTCCACAATGGTATGATATTGTCCACTTTGGGCCTAAGCCCTCATGGATTTGCTTTTGGACTTACCCCAAAAGGCCTCATACCAATGGAGATATTTGTCCATCCTTATATACCCATGATCCTCCCCACTTCTAGTCAATGTGGGACTATTGGTCGTATACCCAACAGTATAAGAAGAATCCTTTGTTGAAATCAGGGCTGACCAACGTAGGGGCTTCAGCAATGGCTTCCTTGATTCGTTAGAACGCTTCCTTGGCTTCATCGTTCCATTTAGACACAACATCTTTCTTCATCATTAGCTGTAAGGGGTGCACTATTTCTGCGAAGCCTGAGACGAATTTTCTAATGAAATTAATCCTCCCAAAGAAAGATTACATGGCTTTTTTATTGGCAGGGGTCTGTATTCTCATGATGGTTTGTATTCTTTCAGGATCAATCACAATCCCATCTTTAGAAAGGATATGACCTAGCAGTTTCCCCTTTGTGTCTGCAAAGATGCTCTTATTGGGATTCAAAGAAATTCCATACCTTCGACATCTTTTGAAAATCTACCTCAGGTGATAAATGTGATCCCTCCTGCGATATGAATACACAATGATGTCATCCATGTACACCACCACCAATATGTTCATCAGCCCTCGGAAGGCTATTTCCATAGCTTTCTGGAATGTGGTATCCACGTTAATGAGCCCAAAAGGAATTTTATGGTATGCGTAGGTGGCCCATTTGGTGTTGATGGTTGTCTTAAGCTGATCCCCATGAGATACCAATACTTGATTATATCCTGAAAACCCATCTAATAGGGACAACATTTCAGACCCAGAAACACACTGAAGGATGTGTTCCACAGAAGGTACAGGATAGTTATCCTCTTGAGACGCTCTATTCAGATTTCTGAAATCAATACACAGCCTGATGTCTCCATTTTTCTTTCTCACTGGCACGAGATTGGCTACCCAACGGGTGTGTCTAACCGGGAATATGATTTTAGCATCCAGCGTCTTGTTCAGTTCTTTCTTCACAAATGGTTCTAGGCTTGGATGCATCTTACGCAACTTTTGTTGGTAGGGCTTGGCCTCCTTTTCCAAAGGGATCACATGCTGCATAATACTGGTATCAAAGGTCTTTAGATCTTCATATGTCCAAGAAAAGACATCCTTGTATTATTTAAATAGTTTGACAAATGTAGCCTTTTCTTGTGGAGAACACCCCAGGCCTCGATTGACATTTTTTGGGTCTTTTTCAATCCCAAGGTTGACCGTTTCATACTTCATGGACGAGCTGTGCATTTTGCAGTTAGCAGGTTTCTTGAATTTATCATGCAAGTCATACAAGTGCTCCATCCTAACCACTGATTTTGGAATCACATTGGACTGATCCTTTTCCTCATCTTCCCTTTCGCTCATAAGCTTGTCATGCTCCTTTTCATCAATGATTGCACTCTTGAATGTCTTCTCGCAGTGTAGGAACTCAAGGATTTTCTCATCATCTTTGAAAACCTGCCAATTCGAGATGTTGTCAGGCACAGACGTTCTGAAAATCAATTCAACAGAACATTTATTTTTCTTCAATCTAAAATCAAGCAAAAGTTTAGCAAGCATATTAGCCATCAGATCAACATCTTGGTTTTGGCCTCGAGGTATGTATGTAATATTAAAGGAATCAAAATTGTCAATTAAATCCCATAACTCATGCTGGTACCTCACCAGGTGTGGAGAATTGGTAATGTATCCTTTTCCTGACTTGATCTACGATTAACTCTAACTTTAAGATTTTTCACATTCATACCAATGGCTTTCTTCAGGCCTTGCAACAGGCCTTCATATTCCGTTGTGTTTTTGGTGCATGCAAACTCCAATAGACTAGCCATTAGATGTTGGTTCCCTTGCGAATCAATGAGAACACTTCCAGCGCCTGCACCTTCAAGGCTGTTAGAACTATCAAAATAGAGGGTCCAGAATATTACATCTAATGTTACGTCAATTGTACTACTATCTAAGAAATTGGTCCTATCATCTACTATAATACAGGGTGGCTCATCAGTTGGATTATGGGAGGGAATTTCCAACTGTGTGTGTGTTGAAGTTTCTTCGACGTTTTCTGCATGAAACTCTCCAAAACAGGTTTCTGTAGTATAAACGTTGAAGCTATAGTTCCCAAGGATGGAGTTGGTAAACATTACAGGTTCATTGGAACCATTCATTTCCTTTACCACATACTTCTTGTATCTTTCCCTATCGACTCTCAGCATATCACCCTTTCCCTTATGGGGCAACAAGAGATGGGACCAATTAGTCGAGAAGTATCCATTCAATTTTGCTGACTAGTCCCTGCTAAGCAGCATTCCATAGGCCTTAGGTATATCAACTACCACTATATAAATGACCTGTGTGTATTGTGGTTTAGCAGCCATCCAAATCAACACATCCTTCAATTCTCCAATTACTGTCACATTTGTCCTATCTAATTGCATGATTCGAGTTCCAGTTTTTCCAGGTATGGCCTGAAGTCTTTTAGCAACAACATAAGACATGATAGTGGATGAGGCACCGGAATCTACCAAGCAATTGTGGATGTTCATGTTGAAACTTTCAAACGTAATGAGGAATGATTGAGTCATAGATTTTGATTTCCTCCCTATCATCATTGCACTGACATCTTGGGGTTTTCGATTCATTTTAGATAACGTGGCCTCCATAGCTGATGATATTTGGGATGCATTAGTGGTAATAACAAGTTTGGAAATTGGCTTCTTGGTTTGGGTGCTTGAGGTGGTGGGGGTTTTGCAGTTCCTCTCATTCATAGCTTTTAGTAGCAAATCTATTTGCTACGTTAATTTTAACAAGTCAAAATATGTGATATTGGCCCTATACTTCTTGAGATAATCCACAATATTATAATCAATGTTATAAATAGGATAGCGCAGAGTAAACATACCTATCTTGTCATTTTTAAGCGAGATTTTACCATGTTGAGCGGCCTTCGTTGCAGTGGGAGATGCATTTTCTTTCTCTGGGTGACTTGCAACAGGGGTATTCTTGGATTGATCACTAGGCCTACTCTTCTCGACAGGAACTCTGGGAGCAGATGCTTTCACAGGGCGAACATCTTGCTTTGTTAAGTCTAAGGGCTTTGTCACACCTGGAAGCGGCCCTTTACTGTGCGTGTGGATTTCATTAGCGTTGATTTCTACAGTGTTATCTCCCTCGTCGTCATTCTCATCACTATGGAAATCCCACAACACATTAATTTCGGTTTCCTCATCCGAGGGTTCTTCTATTTAGTATTCCTCCTCATCTCCATGTTCTGGTTCGAGCTCTAGTATATGTTCTTCTTTGTTGAGGAGCGATCTAATCAGAGCCAATTCTTCTATGTTTAAAGCCCCTTCATTAGGTGGAGCAGGCAATGCAAGCTGACCCTGACCACCTTCTATTTTCTTCCGGTAGAAAGGTTTGAAGGGTTTTCTGTGATTATAATCTCCTCCACCACTAGTACTCTCTCCATGATTCCTTCTCATATCAATCACTGTGTTCATAAGTTTATTAATGATCCGATGCAACCCTTCCACATCTGTGGTATCCTTATCTTTAGTTTTAGCCCCTTTGTTATCATTTCCATTATTCTTCTTGGATGTCTAAGGGGCTTTCTTTTCTCCAGTTGTAGGGTGGCATGCTATGAGGTTGACCATTTCATTTTCAACTTTCACCGCTTCATCGATAGCACCTTATAAGGTTTGCACATTACTTTTTTTAACCCACATCGTTGTAGGGACATGGAGAGCAGAGATATAGAATTCCATTAGCACCTCTTCAGTAGGTCTAGCGGTGACTAGGATTCTATTGAACAAGGTGTTGAACCAGATGTTAAAATCCTTAACCTTCTCCTTGGTTTCCATTTTCAGACGGGATAACTCTAAAACTAATGCCGCAGGTGTTTTGTCATCACCAAACTTGTTCAAAAAGCCCTATTAAAAAGCATCCCAAGAGGTAATCGACCCTATTCTCAGACTGAAATACCATGTGGAGGCTGCACCAGTCAAAGTAAAAGAGAATAGGTGGCGCACCACATCTTCATCAGCAACCCCCAACTTGCATAGGGCTAGGAAGAAAGAGCGAATATGGTTATCAGCGGTATCTCCCCACTCAGGGTCGAAATTGAGTAACACTCTTTCTGTATTTTTGGGTAAGGGATGTTGTTATCCGGGTACGACTATAGCATCCTGTGCAAGCCAGGGAGGGAGTGCTCCCAGAGGAGGTGGAGGTTGATTCCCACCCGGAGGAGGAGGTGGAGGCTGATTTCCACCTGGAGGGGGAACGTTGGCCATACTATGGACATGGAAGTTTTGGTTGGAGGCTTCTCCATTAGGATTCTCAAAATCAAGCAAGGAGTTACCTTTAGAAGGGGAATCCTCAGGGATTTCTTCCCAAGGGTTGTCTATACTTTGCAAGGATTCTAGCACAATGTTTTTGAGAGAAGTGGCTGCAGACGTATCTTCGCTCAGGGTAAATATCCTTGGATTTCTCTTAGTTGTCTGAGGTAAAGAGTGGAATATGGGAAACTAAGAGAGGGAACAAGCGTAAGCTCGAGTAAGTGCTCTGACAGGTTTTTCTTGAGTGACTAGATACTCCCAGAGTCTCTCTTCCTTGGGTGACCTAGATACAGAGCTTAGAGGGGTCTTTGTCTCTTCAAAATGAGGCTCTTTCAAATGTGTGACAGGATCTCTCATACCTTTACGATCCATACATTAATCCTTTTGAATCCACGCATGGCACTTATAGATGAAATCTTGAAAAGATGGAAAGGGCGGTTCAGGCCCTCCTTTTAGCGCCAATTTGTTGACATGGCTAATGTTTGCTATGCCAACAAGGGGAACTAACCCAATCGTAAGCCCCAATTAGACCTGCTTTCGTTTGGAGTGGCTAGCTCCGGCGGGTTTTAAGGGACCCCGTAAACCACTCGAACATGTCAAAATATTGCTTCCAGGAGGAAGACTTCAATTAAATAAACAAAATGAAACAGCTAACCTCTATGTATTAAATCCTATCTATGCTACTGCTAACTACTCTAATCTAGTCCTAGCTACTTTAATCTATCCTGCAAGAGCATAATACAGAGGTTTAAACATCATATATATGTTCAGCAGGAGCGTGATAAAGAAGGTTAAACATCATGCATAGATTCAAGTCCAAATGAATCAACCACTGAATTCACAACTAGACAAGACTGTATTAAACCTAAATTTCAATCCAATTACTCATACAAGAATCCACATTCTACCATGGAATTAAAACTGCAACTGATGTTTAATTTAGTTTCAAATCAGAGACCATTCACAAGTTAACCATGAAACTGAATCACATTTAATTTAACAAGACTAATAGTGAACTGTAAGTCATCAATATGCATAAATATAAATCACATTTCTCTGATAAAAAACAATACAATGAGTCTGAAACTAAAGGCTCCTTCCCTAAAAAACAGTCCTCCTCATTCACAATAAAGCAACACTATTCTTCTCGAAAATAAAAATCCCCTTCTCCTCTTCGGAGGTAATATTTATGCTAAAATCTTCTCGCTCTCGGTCTTCCTTGCCTCTTCGCCTTCCCTCTCCTTCCTTTATTATGCCGATCAGAAGAAACAGGTGAAAACAGTCGGTGTCACTGCTGACACGTAAAGGGCGTTTCATGTCATTAGGGCACTTCATTTCCTGGGCACTGAGTGGTTATTGATTAGAGAGGATGACTGTGTGTCCTATTCATGATGCGATCTAGAGCAGTTTCGTTTTCGGAACACGCAAGCAATGCCTAGAAACCAACTGAAAATGTCAAAGGCCGGCTCTTTTGACAGAACACCTCTGCATATAAGGGTTTTCCGGATCCGCTTGTGCATTCATTACTCCTGGCGTGCAGAAATAAGAGACACCAGTTTATCACCTCAAACACGAAAGAATCGGCCCCTGGATTTTGGCTTTATGCATAGATTAAGCCTAGCGAGCCAAACTCGGTTTACACTGAAAACTGTCGCAAAACACACAGCCGAATCCAAATTGCGGACTTGAAAATTTATATGCTAGGCTTTGTAATCATTGGCAGGTCCTGGAGGTTATGTTGTGCTAGGCTGAATGCAATATGCGAAATGCTATGGACTCGATCTCTCTCTCTCTCTCTCTCTCTATATATATATATATATAGTGGTTGATAAAACCATCGGGTCCGGTAGATGGTAGCGTGCAATATATATAAGCCCTGTGCCTCCCGATAGTGATAAGCGATTAACTACAGACCCGATATATTATATGATATGCTTAATAGGATCGGTGGGTCCACCACATCGCTGCACACCTTATGTATAAGGGTCAGGGCTCCGCCGATATGCGATATGCGATTAGGGTTGGACCCGATAATATATACAATGTGGTTCATAGGGCCGGCGGGTCCGGAGACCAGGAGTGCGTTGTATATATGCATAAACATTACACTGAGGCCGATTGTGATATGCGACGAGATTTCAGACCCGACATGTAAATATATTTTGGTTTATAATGCCATCGGGTTTGACCCTTATGGCATGTGTTATGCGTCCATATTGAGTGTGATAAGCGAAAGAGGGAGTGTTTATGTGTTTTGCGAAGGGTTTCCTTTGTAAAGGGATTATAACGTGACAATGATGTGATGAAGGGTTTTGCGAGTTAAACCAACAAACGATTATGATAAGGGTAGGAGTGATGGTTTGTGTGGGCGCCAATATACCATGCATGTTTGGGAGGATCGAAAGACACCGATGAAGGGAGAGGATAAAGGGACATGTTGTGTCAAGAATGATCCATGCAGCAAAGGTATATTTAATGTCTTAGCCATCAGGCCTTGAAAATTTGACTCGGCAAGAAGTTGACATCCATGTGATAAAACAGATCATTCTGAAAGATGAACAATCAAACTTCTAGGGGACCAATTGGAAATTTGATGCAGAAGTATGTTTCAATAGGGTGGTAGTTGTGGCCACAACACCTCCATATTGTGAATAGTGATTGTAGATAATTACTATGCCAATTGCTTTGCTAAATATATCAAGAATTCTTTGAAGAGTTTGCAAGTCTCTTAACAATCCATAACAAAAAGTTAAAATATCATCTACAAAAAGTAGATAAGAAATGGCAAGAACATGGGTAACACTTACACCTTTGAAGTCTCCTCTTCACCTCACCGCCTTCAACATCTCGCTGAGCCCTTAAGCTAGTAGCAAGAACAATAGGGGAGACATAGGAAAACCTTGTCTAAGGCCCCTCCCAACTCTAAAGAATGGTGATGCTGCTTCATTTATGAGAGCAAAAAAAGACAATCATCATACTTCTCATGATCCAATTTATAAAAGGAACCTCGAAATCCACCTGAGTTAATAGGATTCTAATAAACAACCAATTAATTCGATCATATGCCTCAGATAGGTCAAGTTTGATGGTTTCCCCTTTTAGTTTCCTGGTCTTTATGATGTGAATAACTTCTTGAGCCACACCAATTACCTTATGGATTTGTCTTCCTTCCAAGAAACCTAACTGTACTGGATATAGCCTTTGAGAGAATGGGTTTGATCATTTGGGCTATCACCTTGGAAATAATTTTGTACACATAGTTGGATAGGGAGGTAGGGTGAAACTCCTCAAAGAAAGAGGGATTATCAACTTTTGGAATTAATGTGATAAAGGTTTTTGAAGGCTGGAAAAATTCTTCCCTCCCTGGATTCATTAATTACTTTCAAAAGATCTCCACCTATTAGATCGAAGAGCTCGATGAAGAATTCCATAGTCCACCCATCCAGCCTTGGATTTTTGTCTTTTTGGAAACTTGAAAGGATAGACTCGAGCTCTTCTTTAGAGACTTCTCTAATGAGTGATCGTTTGTCTTCCTCTTCCATAAACCTTGGGAAAAAAAATTGTCACTCTTCTTGTAGGAATTTTGAAAATATTTTTGAAATTATCTCTTCTTAGAGTAGCGAGAGCTTCCATTAGAGAATTTTTGAGGTCTAAAATGGGCCTCCTAAGGAATATTATAAAAATAATAGTGGAAATAATAAAATAAGATTAGATTACATCATCAAAATTTAGAGGAAAAATAGAAAAAACTATTTTTTCAACTCGTATTTTCAACTTATCTCCCTACAATTTTACTCAAATTTCGAGTGGGAACATTCATTGGATGCAGAATTTAGTTCCTCATCCAAGGAATACCCATGTTGTACACTTTTGATGGAATGCGTGACATGAAAAATAAGAAATACATGATAAATGTGATTAATTGCAATCACGTTTTTCATGTATTTCTTATTTTTCGTGTAGCAGGGTCCCCTCGAAAGTATGCAACATGGGTACTCCTTGGATGAGAAATTAAATTTCACATCTAATGAGTGATATCGCTCGAAATTTGAGTAAAATTGTAGCAAGATAAGTTGAAAATGCGAGTTGACAAATAGTTTTTTTTTTTTTTTTAGTCTTTTATCTTTTTTACTCCAAAAATGGTGAATCATCCCCCATGGTTGACATCATTATCTTGAATCCTATTGGTTCTTATAAAGTTGATTTTGGTTGTACATTTTTGTTTTGAGTCCCATTTTAGATTCAAAATTTCTCTAATGGAACTCTGATACCTCTTTGCCCAAGTGATCTTCCATTTTCCAAATAGTATTTGCCATCTTCTAACTCTTTGCATAAGCTTGGATTTTTTTTTTTTGATTTTCGTCCCCTTTCTCTAGCCATATAACTTTGCTTTTCAAACACCAACCAACTTCCCTAACCTCTAAAATATCCTTTCTCCTAGCAGTTAATCGTCCCAACTCCTCCTTCGAGGCTTGATCTCTGAACCCTTTGTCATTAGAGTCTGCAACTAGTCCTAACTGCATCTCAACAGAAACCAATTCCTCCTCCCCCCTGAAACATTTTTGAGTTGCCCAATCCTTTTTAAATGCCTTGATTCATTTTAGGTTGTTCGTAAATTGTCGACTTATTGAGCGGCTAGAACCCTAATCAATATGTCTCCAATTTGTATTGACTAGATTTTTAAAAATTTCATCCTGTAACCACTTGGCATTCATCTTAAAAGGGCTTGCCGACTTCTGAGCTTGTCCCTTTATTTCTAACATAATTAGAGAATGATCTGATTCTCCTCCCACCCCTATACATTATCGTAGGGAGCCAAATCTATGGACCAAATCCTTTGTAAGCGGGAACCTATCAATTCTTTTAGCCACCCTTCCCTCCTCGATCCTTTGATTTCTCCACGTTGGTTTGATTATCATAGGTTCCAAATCAATGAGTTTGAAAGAGCCTAAATGAGGAGAGAAGAAATCAAAAAGTATGTCAGGTTTGGCCCTCTTCCCCCATTTTTCAGCAACCCCCATAGAGAAATTTAGATCCCCTCTCAGGATTAGATTGTCCCTCTTCAACGCTGATTTCTAGAATAGATCAATGGAGATGGCCTAACCTGTTATAGACATTTTTGGGCACTGCAACCCCAATCATAAATGTCCATAAACTGAGGGCTCCTAAGTCCCTAAAAGTGTTGCTTCACTACCTAAAGGAACAAGGTCAACTGATTACATCAATCTCCGCTAGAAGTTTCTCTCGCACAAAAAACTTGCTCAAAATGTCAAAACCCGGACCATACTGATATGCCCAGTGGCAGAGGGTGAGATGCCATATCAACGCTTCCCAGCGTAAAGGTGTGATGTATACTGCGAATGGCCCCTCTTAGGGTGCGATGGGGAGGAGAAAATGGACAAATGGCAGAGACAGTTTTTGCGAGTGGAAGATCAGTTGATTCTTCCAGAAACTTACCCTCTAACTTGCCTCTCTAATTTTCGACCAGGGAATGAGTAAGAGAATTCATCATCTCCAAGTGGAATCAAGAACTATCAGAGAGAGGACACTAATCAAAATCCCAAAAGCTGACTCACCCCCCTACAATCATCTATATATGGATCCCTCATCACAGAGATCCAGATGTTGGAATCTTGTATCTTGTGGAGAAGAGCTGTTGGTTTTCTGGTGTAACATCATAGTGTTGGGTGATCTAAGCTTTACTTGAGGTGAAGAAGGGATCTATTGCTGGAGGATGATGCTGGGTCAGAACAATTAGTTGTAATCCTCTTGCTATTCGTGTATGTTTGATTGTATATGCATTTGTGTGGTTATACATATCTGGTCCTGTGTTGTTTATGAATATAGATCTCTGTTCTTCGATAATATTATGCTGCTTTGATTCCACAGGTTCTCTCTGAAGCTCTGGAGACAAAGAAGGAGCGGCAAAGATCTATCGAGAAGGAGAGGAACCGAGCAAGGAACCAAGTGCAAGACAAAGGTTGGTGTTCTCTGTTCCCCTCTTGTCTATTTTTCATAAAGGAAAACGAAAGTAGTTTTAACTTGTTTGTTTCTAAGATAGCTACCAGTCTTAGTAGGAATAACAGCTCTAAGTGGACACTATTCCCGGTGTTAGCCTCCAACCCATAGCAGGTATTCATCTTTCATGATTGACATGTTTACATGCTAAATATGTCATGCTCTGCAGGCTGCAATGTTCCATATTTGATACTCAGGCCAAAGAAGTGTCCATGAGATTCTGCGAGCCTAAGTGCCTCTGTTGTATTCCAATTTTGAGGAGTTACTCCATTTTTGAAGAATTTTCAGTTAAAGGGAGGTCCAAACAACTTAATCTTGGTCTCCCTAGGTTTCAATTTCCTGTTGTAGAATATAGAGAATCATTGTCTGTCCAAACAACTTAATCTGGGTAGATTATTAGATAGGTAGAGAAGCAAGGGTGCTCAATAGTCTAATCTGAGCCCCTGGATAGAATAAGTATAGATGTAGGTAGGAGGACAATAAATACAAAAAAAAAGGGTTGAAAAGTTGGGTTTGCTTGTTCAAGTGCACCCAAACCAAAAGAAGAAAAATGCCAGGTAAAGCAGGCCGAGTAAGTAGTTTCGTGGTTGCAGAAATCAAGCTATGTGATCCATTTCATATTTTCAAGTGTTATATTCATTCAGATCATAGTTTTGTGGCACTTTCTCATGTTGATCAGATCAGGCAAGGCATCTCTAACTCCCCCTTCTTCTTATTTCCCAAATCACTCACTAACATCCCCTTGAGGACTTTGGGATCTACCCAACCAATCCAGTTTTCACTCCATCCTGGTTAAAAAACCAAGTTGACATCTGAGTTGGCTTAGTGAAAAGAAGCCACATTTCTTGTGTAAAACTTATCTTTACACTATCCATTTATTTCCTTATGCTTGAGTTTCCATTCTAAGCTTAGCATGCATCCCCTCCTTTGCATTCCAAAACCTCATATTAACATCTAACCCTATTATCTAGCTCCCTAAATCATTTCCCCTCCCCCTATTCTACGAAAAAACTATATAAAAACCCCAAAATATTAAATATCCCACCCTATGGCAACTATAGCCAAATAAATAAAAGTTCGGGAAATACTAGGTCTATTTGGGGCCTTAGTATTAGCCCTTCCACGTTCATTTCCCTTGGGATTTGTTTGACCTCTAGGTAAATGAATAACCGTGCTAAAACCTCTCCCCCACCCACCAAACGATACCACACCCTCCGCGCACATTGCATTTGGATTTTATTAATGTCCGATTAATAAATAACCATAGTCCCGCGCCAAAACACATTAACCTCTAAACCTAAAGTCCAAAACCCACCCAAGGCCGTGAAAAATTCATGTTTATCGGGTGCGCTGTTCTGGTAAACCCTGTTCATCTCGCCCTCCCGTCCACCATCAGATCACTCCCCACAGATCCAACGGCCCTCATGCATATTGGGCGCCCCTTCATAGCGGCAAGATAGTACTCGACGGTTTCATTGTCGTACATCGGGACAGCTGTCGGCCGCCTATTGCATCGGGTCGCCCCTGACACATACCGCTCCCGTACCAAAATCGGTCCGACGCAAACTGCTTACCGCCCTCCATTGTTGATTACGTCACCGCATGACGATGCCGCCACCTCACCTGCCACTGTGCTGCACCTTGTTGCGTCACCCTACCATGTCACCCTACCACATCACCCTGCCACATCACCCTGCTGACGTCATCATCTGTACTGGGTCCCACTACTAACGTCACCCATCGTACCGCTGACATCACTCGCCATAGCGCTGACGTCATCCGCCGAAAGGAAAGCGCGCAAGTGCGAAATCGATGCTTCGGAGGCCCAGAATCAAATTCTGAGGCAGTTAATCGCGCATTGCTACGGGAAATAGGCCAAAATGAGGAATCTTTATTTTCAGCAGTTATTTTTGCCTCGAAAGGGCAGAAAAGGGGCAATTTAACAATTTTTAGCATATCAGAGAAAAGAAGAAGCCCAGATTCAATTGAAAAGTATCAGTGAAGCGGTAAAGAGTATCAGATCGACCATAAGGAAGTGGTGAAGCCATTTAAGGCTCTCAGACCACAGTTAATGCATAGTAAAGCCACTCAAGAGCAGTGGAACAGAGACCAATGCGCAGTTAGGATGAATGGCCAGCGCATAACAACAAAATACAGATAGCCTCATTTTTGAAACCGCTGCCCCCAGCGTAGCATTAGATAGATATTTTCATTGCTTATAAGACAAGTTAGGTTAACTACATTTATTTCCTAAAAAATATCTTCTAGCATATCTTTGTTGTAGATATTTTTCCTATAAAGACAGCGCTAGACAATGTAATAAGGGTTGGTGGGTTGTTTGGTTGATCTCTCATTTTGAGAGCTGCACTGTAAATATTAAGAACTTTTGTAATCAAAGATTGCTGGAATGCTTGCATCTAAACTGGTTGGTTGTGCTTTTAATGGCTGAAGAAATTGGTATGGAATTCTTGTGCTTGCTCATGGTTCAATAAGTTTTTCCTCCCTTTGTTTATCAGTTTATACATAGCTGTACCAAATACATATCATAATCTAAGTTGCAGGAAAAAAGAATAGACCATAATTGGTTTTCATGCCCTCTGTGCTCAATTCTTGTAACTTTCCATGTTTTCCTCTGAATCAGTGATGAATATGAATTCTTAATTGCGCATGTTTAAGCTATTCCCTTCACATATGAATGCTGTTTGGGAATTCTTCATTGCTCCTAGATATTATTCATCCACTTTCCCTCTTTGGCTGGATGAGAGATCCTTAATTGCCTCTCATTCCCTAACCTCCATTTCATTCTTGTTCCAGCATAAATCATTGTGCCATGTGTAGCTATCCTGCTCCATATTCCCTTCTTCTACCAAAGAAAACACACTCTTCAGTTCACAGTCATGACTCCATGCCCAATGGTTTGAACTTCTTACACTTTGCATTTCAACTCTGTTTGATTAAGATCAACCATCCCATTAAACCAAATCAAAACCCATGTGCATCATATCTAGCCTAAAATCACCCCTTAAACAAAGTTAAATTCTGAAGAGAGAGCCCTCTCTGACTATTGGTAGGCTAGGACCTGCAGTCCAAAGATTGGTTTGTGGTTACCTCGGCCGTATTCCCTTGGGAGTCAAAGGGAACAACCTGAGTGATAACACCTGGTAACAAAATGGCGACTCCGCTGGGGAGCGAATAAATTGTTTGTTATTCTATTTTTGTTTGTTTTATAAACTTACAGATGGAGCCTGAAGTCAGGCCAGCTAGTCTTCGAACTGCATTTGCTATGCAAGTGCAAAGTAGATCAATGCTGCTTCAGTCTATCTCCGGGTTTTGTTTATAAATTGAACAATCGATCTGCAAACACTCTAATTGCCCTAAGTGGTGGCTCTAGTAACCTCCTTAGATTAACCCCTGTGATTTATATTTACTGAACATCGCTTACTCAGCCTAAATCCATGAACTGAACTGCAAATTGTGATCAAAGACTAGATAAAAGTCTCGCACAGGTACCATCGCACCCTCCCTTCAAGGCAGTCTATATGCATCACACTTCCCGTGTGCAGTAGGTGCGATGCATACTGGATTCCCTGTGTGACAGGTGCGATGGTCAGGGAAGGTTAATTTTACCTTCAGACTTTGGTTTTTCTTCACTCTTTTCAGTTCTATTAAGGAGTTTTGCTGTCTGTAGTCAGTATATCTCTGTGGAAACCCCCTTCTCTTCCATCGTTCCTCCTCCATTGTGCAAAGAACTGTAAGCGTTTTTATGTATTGTGCGCCATTTCCAGTTCTCTTTTACAAAGAAGTAGCATAATTAGACTGTCGTTTCTTGATCTGAAAGTGTCGCAAGTGTCGTTTCCAGTCATAAAAGAGAATCCCAATGTTCTTGATAGTTGATTGTACTGTTACTCTTGTATGTGATTTGAATTAGTAGTTTTTCAAGTTTCGAAAACAATTTTCATTACGAAATCGCAAAGTGTCGTCCTTATCTTCACTTCATTTTGAAAAAGAAATTTGTTAGTATTGTCGCTTTGGAAAATAATTTAGATTTTCATCTAGTGTTCTTCTTGTAATTCATACATTAAGAAGGCTAAAAACAAATACATGCATGTGCATTTGCATTGAAACTGCTTGGTTTGATTTAGGACAATGCATTTAGTGTGTGCTCTGTGCTCTTTGTTGAAAGACCCTCGGTTCTCTTTCTTTAGTAGCTAGGATTTTCATTGCCAAAAGAAGATTAAACATTTGTTTATCATCTTAGATTGCATTTTAGGAATTGTATACACATCACGTGGTGAACCTGGAAGGCAAATTTTTAAACAAGATCAACTATAAAATAAGTTTAATGAATCTAAAAACGCTTTGGAACCTAACACGCAACATCTAGAAGTCTAGGCTAGAGACGTATTCTGGTGTCATAAAACCTGGTAACTGTTGTTTTCATTGTTGGTTGGGTGATTCCTCCACTTTGAGACGACAAGTGTCAGTACAGACTTGTGCTCCCACACACCGTTGAGTATATTTTGGGAGACCAAAATAGGCTATATCCTTTATCCTTAGGAAGCCGTGTCTGCCGCCCTATCGATCGCAATGCACTGAACACAACGTTCGAGAAGATTGACTGCCGTACCGTAAAAAGTATTCTGCAGTTTTGTGATTGGTTTGGTAATCCCTCTGCCTAGATTTCCAGAGAAGTCTCTTTCGTTCCTTTTTAGACTCCTTAAAGGAAAAGGTCCATCTGAGCACTTGTCACTTCAGGCTCATTAAAAATCGAAGGCGACTAGAGTCACCTTTTGTTTTTTCTCGACTCTTAAAAATTGAAAAAACAAGTTGTGTCAAAGCGTCTAAAATTTATTTTAATCGGAATAACATCACAAGTTCCCTCGTTGGTCTTTAGGTTGAGAAAAATTGAGTCTACCAACCAAGGATTTTCCCTTGGAGGAAATCCTAGTCCTTTCTCCTCTTGGGGAGATGTTGGTGCACCCCTTATGGCCACATTGTCACTTCCAGGGTTGATGATTGGTTTGCCCGTATGACTCTTCTCTACCTCTGTCGTTCAGAATACTCTAATTCCAGAACAGTCAAGTCAGCAACTAGGTGATATTAGAGCTACCCTCCAACCTTCGACTTCATCCGTTTCTCCCTCTCCTCCTTCCTCTTCTCTTGATGAAGCTGGTAAAGCTAAAGATCAAGTAACTGAGAAGAAGAGGAAGTGGAAAGAGAAAAAGGAAAAGAAGAAGAAGGAGCTAAAAGCAAAAGGGGGCAACCATGTGTCATCTAGCGAAAATCCTCACACCGCACCATCTAAACCTAAATCTCCATGTGTCATTTGCAAAGGAGATCACTATCATCGATATTGTCCTTGCATCCCCCGGATCTTAAGGGACTGGTCTCCTAGTTCACACAATCCGGTGTCGTCAATATCTGATGATCATGTTGAAAGTACACTGTAAACCAGTGAAAGCGAAGTATTTGGACAAAAAAGGAATCACAAATTTCCTTGTAAACTGTGTGAAGGTGATCATGCCGTCCACCGTTGTCCCTTCCTAGACGAAGCTAAAAGATTTTTGGATGACCATCCTGCTTCACCGCTACGATTCCCTCCTGGATATAAGAAACTCTTGCCGAGTCCACCACTGGTTGAAAATATGTCCGACATGTTGTGGTGGTCGATCGAAGCGTCTATCATTGAAAATGAACCCTCTGAATCCATACCTGACGAAAGTCAAAAGGTCGAGGCGGCAATTGACCCGGTTTTGCCTTCAGAGGGATCATCTTCGAATGATACCGTCACTAAAGAGAAAGAGAACGACACCGTTCAAATTCTTTTCGTACAGACTCCGATGAAATTGGGGGCAGTCTACCCGTTCCTTTACTGCAGGAAGGAAGTTCATCAAAGTCGTATCCATCCGTCTATTTGGTCCCACCTCCAAGCAACCTAGTTGATTCCTTCGATTGGAATCTACTAGGTAGACCTCATTTACCAGCTAGTGTATCATTCTGAATCATTGTATAAGCTTACAGAATGGTCATGGCTGGTACCATCATAGATGAAGGGGATTCTGTGAGTATCCTTTCCTCAACTGCTTGGAAAGTGCTTGGTTCGCCATCGCTTCTGCCTGAAATGAGAAATCTGATAGGCTTTGACAAAGGAACCAGTCAACCGTTAGGGATCCTTCCCAATGTTCCCATTACTTTGAGAAGAAAAACCATTCACATGAACATTATGGTAGTCCAAGGACCCCTAGATTATAATCTACTCCTTGGGGGTGACTATATTTATTGCATGGGAGTTGTCGTCTCCTCACTCTTTAGAGTAATGTGTTTTCCGCATGAAGGTAGAGTGGTCAAGCTCGTAGACCAGCTGTCATTCCCCGGTTCATACATAGCAAATAGTCAAATGCCATCCCTAAATGGTCTTTTCATGCAAGGAATGTCTCATCGATCTCCAATCCGTCCACCTGATGAGCGCGAGTGATTCGGGAGGATATGGCTGAAACCCAGGGGGCATGCACCTTGGTCTGCTTTGGCAGGGAAACTCTAGGTATAAAGTAGGTTTCCACGGAGGAAGATGACTGGTCCGACACCTGTCCTTACAGGAAAAGGGAGTTAGACCAGAATAAGATTCCCTCGTAAAGGTTAGGAGGTTGGGATTTAGAACCACCCTGGTCCAGATGGACTAAGCCAGGAAGTGTTTCTATCTAGGACGTGGATGGAAACTATCTTGCAAAAGTAAGAGCCTCTATATGGTAACCTGGAAATTTTTCAGTATACCTGGGGGCATGCAAACCTTTTTGCATGCAAGCGAAGAGCGACCATTTATTTTTTAAATTTGTAGGTCCTCTAACCATTTAAACTCGTAGGATTGGTCGTTTCCTAGCTTGCAGAAAGAAAGTATCTGGGGCAAAGCTTTAAAAGGTGCAAGCTCCATAAAAAATGGCATCTTAGATGAGATATCTTTATTATGTGACTGACACGAGCAGTTTTAACGCGGAATTTAAGCTCGTTAAAAAATAAACATAAGCAATGAGCAAATGTTTCCCCCAGAGTTTAAGCTCATTAAAAAATGAATCGATCCCCGGTAAATAACCATTGTGAATGCAATTATCATCAGCAGTTTGAGCCTGGTGGTGTTCCTTCATCATCACCTCCACTCTGTTTTAGCCGATCATTCGCCTCCATTTGATTGTTTACCCCTTTCGAGGAACATCTGTGAAGAGTGATTCTGTTAGCCATCCTTGTGACACTGTTGTGATTGGAAAATTCCAAACCTTACTTGGAATCAGCCGCTACCAGAAATCATCACTCATTCCTCGGAAAACGAGTCTTCTTTAAGCTCTTTTCAAGTAACTCGTAAAATATAAAAAGATTGTCGAGCAATTAGCCTCTCCGGCTCGTTAAAGTCATCAGAAGTGCTATCCTCCTCTAGATTTTAATATTTTTGGACTTGAGGGATTATTACACAAAAAGATCGAGTGCTTGTCTTGTTCGACTCGTTAAAACTATCGAAATTCATCCCTTTCATATTATTTTACGCTTTTTCGGACTTAAGAGATTATATGACGAAAAAGAATCATTGGAGTTTCATTTCCATCCCTTTCAGACTCTCTAAAATTGAAAAGGACCGAGTTATGTTTGTCGTTAAACTCGTTAAAACCTAATAGCGACAAACTTATCCAAATGGACGAGAACGAGCTTCAATGTCGCTAGGCTCGTTAAAACATAGCGACAGGTTTGCCTAAAGGGTGAATTATTGAACAAGCATATGTTATCCTCCTCAAGCTTGACAAAAATAAAGAGGTACTAGTTAGCAATGACTGGGGAGAATTGGGAAGAAAACTTGAAGAAACTTTATTGGTAGCAAGTCGCTCTTGAACATGACACTTTCTCTCCGCATCCGAGTCCGGTTGGGTTGTTTCGTTCACTGGTCATATCACCATTGGTTCATCACACCATCCATATTTGGGGTTAATGCTACCAATCCATCGTCAGTGTCGCCGATATGTTCAAGAGAAGTCGCTCAGATAATTCACTTGTGTCTCGTCCGCTGCAATACATTCACACTCCATTCTTTCATGATCGCCACCCTGAACCCTGTATCATTAGATCGTTTTCACCTCCAAAATCATTTGCTCTGTTCCGTGTCATAGATGTGGGATTCATTAAGGCCCTCCTACGATGGGTCACTTCTTGTCGACATCATCTCATTATCCAAGAAGTTGACCTAGGAACAACCCTTTCAGTACTTTGAAGCTTGCATGCCTCAATGGCAAGTTTCTCACTTTCGGCGACATGTTTACATTAATGGCCTTCGACCGAGAGATTTTGCGTGGTGTTCGAAGCCAAGTCCTTTTTCACACCACGCGAATTGTACTGTAGTACCTTGAGGTTCATTGTCATTATTGGTGATTCCTCTCGCGCCTATTAACAACTTACTTCATTGGCTGGTAATCAGGTGATGTCTTTCCATGTTCGACTCCAGAACATTTTTTTCACATGGATCGACTTGTACTCTAAGTGAAGATTGAACGAGTTTTGAAGACCCCGGATCTAGTTTCATCCATCTAGGCTGCGATATATTCAGGAATATAAATACATCAAATGTACATCATTGTTGAATAGATGATCATCCAAATCAAAGGATGATGACTCCATCCGAATCATCAGTCTGCTACACAGACGGTTGTTTGTCCTATGTACATGAAAGTGAATTTATAAAGCTAAGCATGGGAATGCGTGCCTCAGCTAGATCATGAAAAATATTATGAAGATAATGTATTGTATTGTATCTTATTATAGATCGCCTCCCAGCTCGAAAAAAATTTGGATCCTCATGGTAAAGCATTTCACCGGACATCAAAAGATTAACGACCTCATGCTTTAGGGGGCAACTGTTATAGACATTTTTGGGCACTACAACCCCAATCATAAATGTTCATAAACTGAGGGCTCCTAAGCCCCTAAAAGTGTTGCTTCACTACCTAAAGGAACAATGCCAACTGATTACATCATCTCCCAGAAGTTCTCCACAGAAAATTGCTCAGAAATGGTCAAAACTGGACCATACTGAATGCCCAGTGCAGAGGGTGCGATGCATATCACGTTCCTAGTGTAAAGAGCGCGATGCATACTGGATGGCCCCTCTGTAGGGTGTGATGGGCGAGAATGGACAAATGGCAGAGACAGTTTACGAGGTGGAAGATCATAGAATCTTCCAGAAACTTCCCCTCTGACACTTGCCTATCTGATTTCGACTAGGGATGAGTAAGAGATCATCAATATCTAAGTGGAATCAAGAACTATCAGAGAGAGGACAATAATCAAAATCCCAGAAGCTGACTCACCCCCCTACAATCATCTATATATGGATCCCTCATCACAAAGATCTAGAGGCTAGAACCTTGTATCTTGTGGAGAAGTGCTATTGGTTTTCTGGTGTAACATCATAGTGTTGGGTGATCTACGCTTTACTTGAGGTGAAGAAGGGCTTTCTTGCTGGAGGATGATGCTGGGGTTGAACAATTGGTTGTAATCCTCTTGCTATTCTTGATATTAATAAAGATATTCAAGTTTTCCTCCACATTCGTGTATGTTTGATTGTATATGCATTTGTGTGGTTAATACATATCTGGTCTTGTGTTGTTAATGAATATAGATCTCTGTTCTTCAATAGTATTATGCTGCTTTGATTCCACAGGTGCTCTCTGAAGCTGTGTAGACAAAGAAGGAGTGACAAATATCTATTGAGAAGGAGAGGAACCGAGCAAGGAACCAAGTGCAAGACAAAGGTTGGTGTCCTATGTTCCCCTCTTGTCTATTTTTCATAAAGGAAAACGAAAGTAGTTTTAACTTGTTTGTTTCTAAGATAGCTACCAGTCTTAGTGGGAATAGCAGCTCTAAGTGGACACTATTCTCAGTAACATAACCCTCCCATGGAATTGACCAAGGCAGGGGGTATTTGTCTAGACCATAAGTTGTATTATATATTATTAATAACATCTCCCTTAGATAACTCATAATGTGTAGAAACAAATGGAGATGACTAACCCATCGAACCACTCAGAGGAGAACAAGGGACTTGTCCGAGAGATAGAGAGGTAACTAGGGTTTGGATAGCCTCAACCTTCTGGTCAACAATAATATTATCCCAAGACTTCCCCAAACCTGAAGCAAGACAAGAAAATAAAGAGACAAAGGGGAGGAAATAGATGTACCCATCAAAATGGCTCGTTCCTGCATCTGAATGTCCACATCTGCACCCTCTTTGGTTATTGGCCTTTGCTCTTCATCGCTTGAGTTTAGAGCTTCCATTTCACCCGCAGCCTGACCCCCACTACCTGATGCTCCCACTGCCTCCCTCGACTCAGTCTGGGTCCTCAAAATTTCCACCAATGAGTCCTTTGAATTCCTTTCCTTTGTATCCATACTCATACGTAATACCTCTGCCCCCCGAAACTTCCTCTGCTTTTTGTTAGGCCTAGGCTGGAATTGTTTAGGGTTGAATGTTAGTGTGCAATTGCCCAATAGATGTCCATATTTGTGGCATCTGTTACATTTGAATGGTATCCATTTGTAATTTAAATATAATAGCCACTTTGATGCCTTTCCAATATTCATAGTTCGATAAAGCTTCATACTCAGATCTAGATTCACCAAAATTTATTGCCATCGACTAGTCCTTTGTCTCCTTGAAGGACTAATCCACACCCAAAAATTTCCCAAAGGTATTTACAATATTCATGAAACTCCACGAGTTCTACATATGCATGGGAAGACTTGAAATCCAGAACTAAAAAGGCATCACATCCATTTTATCCTTGCGAGCATTAAAGAGGGGGGGCCAAGATTTGAAGGCCATTGGAGCAGAGTCTATAAACTATATCTCTTTATGTTAAAATTGGAAACTAGGGCCAAACTCCATGTGGGTCACCTTATTCATGGCAGCTAATATTTTTCTTAGATTCCTCTCTTTGATAGGTGTAGGATTGATCTAATGATCATCTGATTCTGACATGTATTCATGGAGATATGAATTTATTTGTATTCTTAACAATTTGTCAAGGTCGGCCAACAAGCAAAACAATGTTTTACACCCCGAGCTTATCCTCAACGTGGCATATAAAAGGAAGATACCTTGTGGCATAAACTTACTCATCTTAACACACATTCTTCTCTCTCTCTCCTACGCATTAGAGAAGAATATCTCTCTCACACGTGTGGCTGAAAGGAGGATGCAGATCTGAACTAGGGCAACGATGACTTGGGTTGACCATGGAGAAAAAAGGTTTAGTTTTGACTACGTTGACCGATGAGGAGGTTAGTTTGACTGCGTTTTGGGTTGGGCAGCCTCTCCTAGGCTAGCCACATGTCTAGGTAGCAAACATTGCCTTATTTTGACCACCCTTCGACTAGCATTGACTGTCAAGGGCTGACCACAGACCTGTACCTGCGTTGACTATTTTCTGACCATCATTTCAGGGCTATTTTGGGCTACTTGTACTTGTTGTTGGAGGCTGAGTTGATTGAGGTTGAATTGAGGTCAATTCTGACCTGTTTGACCAGATTTGAATTTTCTGGTTAGGGTTTTGTTGCAGCTCTCTTAAAATCACAGATTTGTGTAATTGTACTATCTCTCTCTCTTTGCTGAATTATTGAAGAATACAAGAAGAATTGATCAAGGGTTTCCCTGCATTGGGGTTTATCCCTGGCTGGTGCCACATCTTGTGTCTCTTGCCTTGGCTTGTCTTCTATTGTTTACATTTATGTTCCATCTGCATTTTACTATCATGTTGATGCGATTGCAATTCTGGAAATTGATATTGGGCTAATAAGATAATTTGAAGTAAATTTCTCGTAAGCATAAAACATACAATAATTTAACATGGAATCAGAGTTGAGGTGAAGACAAAGCCCAAGCAAGAGTGAAAGAGAAATCACTGAAGACAGTTGGAAAGGTCAAAAGGCTTCACGGGTTCCTCATCCCACTTCCCATCCAAAGATAAGCTCCGTGAGAATTTTGACTATCACGGATGGAAGATGTCTCTTGATCTAACATTGGAAGAGCAAGAAGCGTTGGACTATGTGAGGGGTAAAATTCTAGAGCCTCCATCAAATGCACCAGCTGCTACAAAGAAAAATTACACTAAGGGTGAAGCCAAAGCAAATAAGATTATTTGAGACTCAATTGACAAGCGTTAGGTGGCCTACAATTCCTAGTTGAACACCTCCAAGGATATCTACGACAGACTGGTAAGCTTGTTTAAAGTTAGTAATGCAAATCAAGTTTTTTTTCTAAAAAATAAGCGGGAAGATATTAAGAAGGGCAAGGACGAGGATATTCAATCCTACTTCTTAAGGATCATTGAGATCAAGAATGATCTTCTACCGATTGGAGAAGTCATTTCTGAGAACTAACTATCACTACCCTTGGAGGGCTCCCATCCGAATGGTATATATTTAGAAGCACTCTTCTCAACAATGATCGGATTCTGAGATTTTAAGAATTGATGTCGAGATGCATTCAAGAAGAGACAAGGATGGTGGAACAAGAAATGTCGTCAAGTAAAGGCAAGCCCACTGCGTTCTCCTCTCATGCCAAAAGGAGAAATTATTTTGGGTCTAAAGGTCATTTCAAAGGAAAGCCTGGATCGAAGGGTGGAAGGAAGGGGAGATGCTTTGTTTGCAATAAATTTGGCCACTATGCGAGGGAGTGTCCAAATAGAAAGGATACATCACATGACGATGATCAAAATCACTCCAGGGGAAACTCCAACAACAATCAAAGGGATGGCAGGTTCAATGGAAAAGGAAAGAGGAATGCGGGAAATCAAGGGAATGGTCAACCCTCCAAGAAAGCAAGGAACTCTAGGTATGAATCAAATGTTGCTAATAATAAGCAAGATGAGTATTATTTGATATCGGCCCTCTCCACTACCTCTCTTCTGGACTTGTTAGGCAATTAACTTATTGATAGTGGTGCCTCAAGGCACTTCACTGGTTACAAGGAAGCTCTCTCTAATTTGATAAAAAAGGAGACAAACTTGGAGATTATTCTTGGAGACAATTCCACCTATCCCGTAAAGGGTGTAGGGAATGTTACTTTCAATTAAATCAAGGTAACACAATCCATTTGCAAGAAGTCTTATATGTACTTGATCTCAATAAGGACCCAGTGTCCATTTTGGCAATGGAAGACAAAGGCTACAAGGTGGCATTCATCGATGGCAAGGTACGTGTTTGGAAAAAGAATTTTAAAGATGCTTTCACTCTTGGGTTTCAGGTTGACTCTTTATATCAAGTTGGAGGAAGTCCGTTGGGAGTCATAACTGAGATACATCTCTACAGTCTGAACTATGGCACTAGAGGTTTTCCCACCTTCATTACAAGGCTCTACCTGATGTGAGATAGATGGTGACAGGGATGCTCGAGTTCAAAGTAGAGCATGAAGTTGTATGTCCTGGGTGTGCCGAAGGAAAGCTTAAAGGGGGACCATTCCCCTCAAGCAATAGCAAGATTACAAATATATTGCAGTTGGTCCACTTCGACATATCTGGTATGATGCTCGTAAAATATTTGGGAGGATGTATATATTATCTTACTTTTATAGATTATTATTCTTGCAATACTTGGATCTACTTATTGAAAAAGAAGGATGAAGTGTTCTCATGGTTCTGTCACTTCAAAGCCCTGATCGAGAATCAAACTGAGAAGAGAATCAAGATATTAAGGACTGATAATGGGACTGAGTATGAATCCAATGAGTTCCAGGACTTTTGCAATGGCACTAATAGGGATACCATAACACCATACACTCTTGAACATAATGGTGTGGTTGAAAGGAAGAATCATATGATTATGGAAGTTGTTCGTGCCATGCTCCATGATCAAAGGCTTCCGAAGTTTCTATGGGAAAAAGCTGCAAATATCGTCGTATATGTTCAAAACCAATGCCCTCATCAAGCATTGGATTCCAAGACTCCCAAAGAAATTTTCACTGGTAAGAAACTCGATGCATCTCATTTTAGAATTTTTGGAAGTCCCGTATATTTTCATGTACCGAAAGAGAAAAGAAACAAATTGGGTGCATCTGGAAAGAAAGGAATATTTGTAGGCTATAGAGAAAATTCTAAGGGCTATAGAATCTATGTGGTTGGTCAAAGGGAAGTCGAGATAAGTCATGATGTCACCTTTGACAAAGATATGGCTCGTAGAAAGATTGACAATCTTCCTATTCTAAGGAAAGACAAAGAAACTCACACCAGGAAGCCAGATGAAAAGGAAGATGAAACGATGCTCAATGTTGAAGAACTTGTGGATCCTATTGATCCCCCTCCACAAGAGCCTTCCTCCTCTAGGAAGAGGCCCTCATGGATTAGGGGGACTCTTGAAGATGTCGAGAGACATATTGCACCCAGAAGAACTTTTCGTGAAACCAAGAAGCCAACTAGGTAGCAGGGATACTTAACCATTATGAGCACCATCATTCAAAACGAGCCTACATCATTCAAAGAAGTCGTGAAGCATCAAGTATGGAAGGATGATATGAATGAAGAATACGAGTCCATCATGAAGAATGATGTCAGGGATGTGGTCCCTAGAACCTAGGAAAAATAAATTGTCACCTCGAAATGGCTTTACCAAAATCAAGCATGGAGTTGATGGGAGTGCTAAAAAGTACAAGGCTCACTTTGTTTCTCGAGGTTTCTCTCAAAAGGAAGGTGTAGATTACGATGAGATATTTGCACTTGTTGCCCAATACACCACCATCCACTCGATCATATCCCTTGCTTCTTCGCAAGGATGGAACCTACATCAGATGCATGTCAAGACTGCATTCTTGCATGGTTCGATTAAAGAGGAAGTCTATGTGGAACAACCCGAGGGGTTTGAGATTCATAATCGAGAATCTCATGTATGCAGGTCGAAGAAAGCTCTCTATGGGCTGAAGAAAGCACCTCGAGCTTGGTATGAGAGGATTAGTAGCTATTTGATGAAGTTGAGATTCACTAGGAGTGAAGTCGATCCAAACCTTTACTTTAAGGTTGAATATGATAAGCCTCTCATACTGGTGATGTATGTTGATGACCTCTTTCTGGCAGGTGCAGACACTCTCATTCTCAAATGCAAGGGGGAGTTAGCTTCCGAATTTGAGATGAAAGACCTAGGACTGATGCACTATTTACTAGGGCTAGAGGTCTGCAAAATCCAGGAGAAATTTTCCCGTCTCAAGGAAAATACATAGTGATGATATTGGAGAGATTTGGTATGGTGGACTGCAAGCCCGTGACTACCTTGATGGAGCTTAAGTTCAAGAATTTATGCGATAGTGCTGCTGGACATGTATTGGGAAATGCTTCTCAGTATCATCAACTCATAGGAGCATTGATGTTCTTGGTGAACTCCCATCTGGATATATGTTTTGCAGTCAACACGTTGAGCCAATATATGGTTGAGCCTCATCCCTCACATTGGATTGGTGCCAAGAATCTTCTGAAATATCTTCGGGGCACAATCACTCATGGAATGAGATACATTGCCAGAGATGTGAGGCTGCATGGTTATTTCGATACTGATTATGTAGGCAGTGTGGTGGACCGAAAGAGCACTTATGGGTGTTGTTTCTCTTTGGGTTCTACTTTGATATCCTAGATGATCAAGAAGCAAAAGTTGATGGCTTTGAGCACCGCTGAGGCCAAATACATTGCTGCGAGTATGGCCTCTTGTGAAGTTATCTGGTTGTGGAGGCTCTTTAGTGAGATGTTTGGACATATGCTGGATGCTATCGTGATCCTCTGTGACAACCAGAGTGGGATTCATTTATCAGAGAATCCCGTATTTCATGATCACTCCAAGCACATCAATATTAGGTACCACTTTATCAAGGATATGGTACAACGAGGAGCGATAAGGCTCTATCATATTGGGACTGATGAGCAGGTCGCGAAATTTTGACGAAGCCCCTGGGGAAGGTCAAATTCTTGACTTTCTGAGAATGACTAAGAGTCGTGGAGAGACCCTCTTATGAGGGTCCTGTATGATACATACATTGAGCTCTGGGAGCTCCGGGGGGGTTGGGGCACTTCTTGGAGTGATGAGCGACCATAGGGTGAGTGGTTTAACTTTCCCCTAGTGGTGTACTGTGTACAAGGTGAGTGGTTCAACATTCCCCTATGATACCCCATGGCGACATGTAGGCATAATGAGTGGTTCATCCTTCTCCTACTGAGACATCCTACCCATGTAGTTTGGGACTCATGGGAAGTACCTCTCATCTAGCTAATGAGTAGGGAAATGAGGATAGGGACCATAGTAGTACCGATGGACGCATCGTGTAACTATTGTACTCCATATGATAGGATGATATTGATCTGGGATCAATTAGAACTGACTTCGGGTCAGTAAGAGTGGTATGAGACACTCTCTTTATTTGGAACTGATTTTAGATCAATAAGATTGGTATGACACACTCTCTTCGTTGGGACTGACTTCAGGTTAGTAGAGGATGGTATGATACATTCTCGATCACTTCTTCTTCTTCATAGTTTAGCATAGCAGAGCAATGCATTGATGGCAGAGATAGTACCAACATACAGATGGATTCGTGGATGGAGTTCTCCCTAGTCGAGAGGGAGTGTTAAAATTGGCAACTAGGGCCAAACTCCATGTGGGTCACCTTATTCATGGTAGCTAATATTTTTTCTTGGATTCCTCTCATCAAGAGGTGTAGGATTGATCTAAAATTCATCCGATTTTGACATGTATTCATGGAGATATGAATTTATTTGTATTCTTGACAATTTGTCAAGGTCGAAGAGTAAGCAAAACCATGTTTTACACACCCATATTATCCTTAATGTGGCATATAAAAGGAAGAGACCTTGTGGCATAAACTTAGTCATCTCAGCACACATTCTTCTCTCTCTCTCCTATGCATTAGAGAAGAATCTCTCTCTCACACGTTTGGCTGAAAGGAGGATGCATATCTGAACTATGGCAACATTGACTTGGGTTGACCATGTAGCAGAAAGGTTGAGTTTTGACTACGTTGACCAGTGATGAGGTTAGTTTGAATGCAGTTTGGGTTGGGAAGCCTCTCCTAAGCCAACCGCATTTATGGGCAGCAAACGTTGACCTGTTTTGACCACCCTTTGACCATCGTTGACTGTCAAGGGCTGACTGCAGACCTGTACCTCTATTGACTGTTGTTTGACCATCACTTTAGGACTGTTTTGGGCTGCATGTACTTGTTGTTGGAGGCTGAGTTGACTGAGGTTGACTTGAGGTTAATTTTGACCTGTTTGACCAGCGTTAACTTCGTTGGTTAGGGTTTCGTTGCAGCTGTCATAAAATCACAAATTTGTGTAATTGCACAATCTCTCTCTCTCTCTTTGTTGAATTATTGAAGAATATAAGAAGAATTGATCAAGGGTTTCCCCACATTGGGGTTTGTCCCTGGCTGGTGGCACATCTTGTGTCTCTTGTCTTGGCTTGTCTTCTACTATTTACATTTATGTCATATTTGCATTTTACTATCATGTTGATGTGATTGCAATTCTGGAAATTGATTTGGGCTAATAAGAAAATTTGAAGTAAATTGCTCTTAAGCATAAAACATACCATAATTTAACACTTTAACAATTAATTTTGCATCCACCTGGCTTTGGAAGACCAACTAGATACACGCTTTCTCTAGTCATCTCACTTCTGGGGGCATTGGAACCTTTGCATTTATGTTTTCGTCTCTCCATGCTTCCAGAGTTCCCACTTTGAAAACCCTCCTTGCCCTTCCAACTATAGATTTTTTAGCTAATTCTGCTGCTTGTTCCATCTCCACAGTTTCCCCTACAAAAAGGTTGTATTGTATCAACCCGTTTGCACTTTTCAACACCTTATCTTTCTTCTTAGCCTTTTCTTTCCTATTGCAGCCTAGATCCTATCCAACCATTTATTTTGTTTCCCTTATCACCTCTGCATCCCCACCACATTCTCCTCTACGTGGGTAGGGTTTGACTTCTCAAAATTATTCAATGGTAGTCATCGGAGTGCCACTTGTTGCAAAAAGCTGATTCAGAAGCTGGGGAGCCTTAACACTAGACTAGACATGAAGAACATTTAGGTTGTTGCTCACCACAATCAATTTTGGTTCCTCTACAACCCCAAATCCCTTCCTTGGGCCAAAAATATCTGCAAGACTACCTCCTCTCGCAGAATCGAAAGGCCCAAAATCCTATGGGGCTTCGTATTGGACTCCTTCATAAATCTTAGCACTGTCACAACCTTCCTCTTGTGCCTTTGAGGTGTTAGCATTCAGTAATTTGTGATGGAACCCAACAAAAGGAGAGAAAGAAATATGACAGTTGTTTAGGGGCATCGCCTTCCCAATGGGATTCAACGTCACTTCCACCAAGTGGTCAATGACATGCAACCCTAAACTATCATGGTCTCCCACCTAGGGCTTGGAGATCCAGCCTGGACAAAGAATTCCTGCCCCCTTAGCTTGAGAAACCCCAAACTTTGTCAGAGATGTAAAGATTGACCCTATAATAGGACTCCTCAGTTTGAAATATACTAAATCCATCTAGAGCAGCGTCAATAAAAAGTTGCCACCTCAGCTTGGTCCTGCCTATGGGAAGGACATCGAGATTGAACAATAAAACTAACTGTAGAAAAACTTTGTAAATGGTAAAACCCACCTCCCAATCCTCGTGAAATTGACCGTAACAAACTTTCAAATTATCAGGTAAACCCCCACAACCCTATTTGCACACTACCTTTTCTACTAGCATCCTGATCCTGCATCAAACCCTAGCTTCCTCAGTTTCAACCTCCATCTTCCCATTTAGTTAAAATCTGTTGGTATGAAGTATGTTAATATTAGTGTAGTGATTGATTTGTTTTCTTCTATTAAGTGTGTTGCTACACTATGTTAGCCATTATATTTGTGATTTCCTTCCTTGTAAAGAGTATACTCTTCAATGAGATGCCTAGAATAGTGTGGACTATGTGTGGATCAATTTATTGCTATTGATTGCATTATTGTTTACATCATTAAATTTAGTTTTGACCTCTTCACTATTCATGCTTTAATTGGAAAAGTACCATACATCGTTTTATTTCATGGTTAGGAGGGCTAAGTAATGCATGATGCTTGATTCATACTTTGTATGCTTTAAATTGGGAATGTATCATTGAATGTAAATTTGGACATATTGTTGTAAACTTGGTCGGGCTATGGATACCCATTTTTTTGGTGATTGGAGAAGGGGCTTGCTACATCAAGGCTACATGGTTGTAAGATTTTTCTCCAGTTTTATGAATATAAGCAATTGTTCTTCTCAGTTACATCTTGATTGATTTAGTTTGTAGGATTCCTTGATCCCCTACATGAGTTTTGGTTGTATAATTGATAAGTTCACATGTATAATTGATTAATTAGTTCATTTATATCTTTGATTATATGTTATATACTTTGATCTCTTGTTTGTCTTTGTATTTGCAGATCTCTTTCAGGACATTGCAGTGAAGCTGTTAGGAGTGACGAGAGGATATCTAGAGCATCAAAGAGTGAGTGATCAAAAGCTTTAAGGGACTTCATCAATTAGTTTTCTAAACTGATAAGAGGCCTCTTTCATTCTTTTTGCTTTCAAACGATCAGAACTTAGAGAAATGTAGCAGTTACCGTGTGTTTGTTACTAGGGTTCTTTGAAGTATACGAAGATTTCTCTTTTTTGCAAGAAATATTTGTCGTGACATAAAAAACATGTCAAGACCTTTCTATTGATATATTATATTTTGAAAATGATCTCCTGGACAAGAAGTTATGACCATTTGAATATCAACAACCAAGAGGACCCAAATATGGGGTAATTGACCTAAAAATCCATGCTATTGAAAATATGCATGGTTCAGGTTTGGATGCTTGTTTAGATAAATAAATATAATCATAATAATAACAATAATAACAGAGGGAAAACCTTGTTTGATGACATATTCCATGTGATCAATCCAATTTTTTTTTGGCATGAAAGATGGTACCATGTCGGCTCACATATTCCTCAGATCATTTGCTAATGAATATGTGTGTGTGTGTGTGTGGGATAAATAAAAGGGAAAGGAATATCGTGGAATACATATATAAGATCGGTGGCAAAATATTGATCGTTTTACAACCCTATCCTATTGATATTCTTGGCCAAAAGTACGCCAAGGTCTTGCGCTGGTATTGCATGTCTGGTTTGCTTTTCTTTGGTTGTTTTCTTCTTTTGGAACCAATAGTCTCAGTCTAGGTTCAAATGGTGGTTGGGTACACTATTTAATAACTATGTCATGAATCTAAATGGTTTTAATGCAAGTTTAAGATAGATGACCATGTGAAACGTGATTTCTTTGAGCTGACGCAACAAGGATTTGGTCCATTTTAGCACTTGGGTAAATTGGATTAAAATATATTGTGATGAATCCATCATGGGTTAGATGGTAAGTGATTTGAATTTCAACAAACACGGAGTATGTATCCCCTTTAGTGGTGTGTGATCAAGCTATCTCAAAATTTAACTTTCATTTTTTTGGCACAAGTGTAGTTTATCATTTGGTGGCTTCTGTGGCTGACTGAACGTTGATTACCGCCCCTCTGAACTGATGCACGGGATCATAGCAATCAATACCATGGTGTAATCGCGTTAGTCCTAAAGGGATTGTATGTTGTTTTGGCCCAAGTTCAACTCTGTTGATGCACAATGCAAGGTGTTTTGAATTGTGAAATTTAGAGCATTACTTGACGAATTTATGGAATTAGATGTGGATCAATTTGACCAGGTCCGGCGAAATGAACAACCTTGGTTGATTTGAAGTATTGATGGTTGTGTTGGGAGGAATTCAAGCCCATATCTAAGATATGTGGATATTTGTTGATGCCTATACCTTTTTCAGTGCAATTTTGAGCCTGTTATGTCAACTCAATCTGTGATATCTTCCAAGTAGTATTGTTGTTTCTTTTGCTAACATAAACACTAGATTCCTCTCATGAGTGAAGTGTTATTGTTGCCATCATTATAGTTGGATTCTAATTTCCTAGAAAAGAGCCTTTGTAATAGTCCATGCATCTATCTAATTGCATTAAGACCCTGGACAAAGTTTGGATGACAATGTTTGATGGTATAATTGTAGACATTAAAAATTAGAATTGTTTGATAGTAAATACACATCTCTATTTGATGATCTAAATGAATAAACATTGAATGTGTTTCTAAGGCACTGCTAGTAACAAGGACTGGTGGAATTTTGATAGTTATTTGGTTTATGTATTGGTTTTGACAAGTCTTATTGATGTTAATCTCTTGTTGCTATGGCTGACAATGTCATGTATGTTGATTCATGGTAGCATCTTATGTGCTCTAAGTCTCAAATTCTGCAGGGAGGCTTAAACAAATGCATTCTCCAATACCAAGAAATTGTTTTGGGAAATTATACCCAGAAACAGTTTTATTAAAATAATTAATTATTTTTAATGGGACCCTAAGTCTAAACTTAGGAAATTAAAATAATTAATGGGTATTAATCTAAACTGTGGTGAAACTTCTAGAAGAAGGCGGAGATCAAGTCAATATGATCCTAGCCATTGATTATAATCTAATCTAGGCTAATGATTGATCAATGAGAGGATTATAAAGGAGACTTGATGGGCACTAGGAGAACACACTAGAGGCAGATATTTAGTTGCCTGAGTATGATTGATTTTCTCACTGGTCGAAGTTCGGTAAGAGAAAATCAAATCAGAGGGAGAGTTGCAGGTGAGAAAGGAAGAGAGGGAATCAACATCATTCAAGAGTGCAAGACAACAAGACGCAAGGCAGGAAGAGGCTGATGCAGAAAGAAGCAGTGCAGAGGTAGGTTGACGCAGGGACTGCGTGGACAACTAGACGTTGGTCCAATGTGGGAAAATTGATGAAGAGGGATAGAAAAGGAAGTGTCTGTAAATTTTCTTACTCCTATTTTGCTAGTTGTAATTTGTACAGGAGATTTTGCTAAAGAATAATAAAAGAAACCCTCATCTGCTGCATTGATTTTCCCAAATTGAGTTTTTCTTGGGATGATTGTCCAAAAATAACTATGTCATTGTGATTATATTTGTGCCAGTATTTTTCATTGCATTTAGTTTTTGCAATATTTTAATTGTGAAGGATACAATAGAATATATTTCAATATTTGCTGTAAGAATACTGTGAATAACTTATTTATGAGATAATAAGTAGAAGAAATAATATTAATCACTACAGTAAGATTTCTATTTAGAAATTTTCACATGGTATCAGAGAAAAGGTAAAGCAGAAGAAAGAATCCACAAGACCCAATGTTGAAGGAAGAAAGGAATTTGAAATTCCTGTAGGGGCAGTAACTCGAATTTCCAAGGGGTTGCATAGTTCAAACCAAGAGGATTATATTTTGTGATAAAACTCTGTCTGAGTGAGTAGACAGAGGGGTAAGTCTTCTTGATCTGTTAGTGGCAGAAGGAACAATGCAACAAAAGATTTAGCAAGAGGGGTTGTCTCAAGTGGGATGAAGTTTTTCCCACAACAGTTGCTGGGCAAGATAGTGTTAGAAATTGGCACAAGATGGATACACAAAGTGTCTCAGAGTTGTCTACCAAAATTAGAAGAAGAATTCACATGCTTATAAAATTCAGCGTTAGCAGATGTTTGTCAAATTGATAGCAGGGCTTCAACTCATATGATGGGAGTATGAGAACATTTGTTGAGCTATCAAGAAGAACAAATGGACCTCCAAAATACTATGGGAAATAGAACGAAATGTACTCTAGTAGGGAGAGGCACCATAGCATTTCAGACGGAAGCAGGGACCAACATCCGAACCACCAACGTTCTATACGTGCTAGGAATGAACTTGATTTCAGTGTCCCAATTACAAGACAATGGATACGATGTATACTTCATGGGAAAGAAAGTATACGTCAAGCATCCAACTTGGAAGAAGAAAAGGAAAATTGGGATTCGAAGCAAAAAATTGTATAGGTTGCAGCTTGAGTCACCAATGGCACTAATAGGCAGCAACCATAATGGTGAGAATGAATGAAATTCATTTTGGCATAGGAGAATGGGACACTTACACCATGGAGCAGTGAGGATGCTCAGAGAGATTGTTACAGGAGTACCAACCCTTAGTAGTGAGCGTGATGACTTATGTCGAGGATGCGTGCTAGGGAACTACGCTAAAGAAAATTTTTCCAGAAGTAATAATAGAGATGAATGTGTATTAGGATTGATACACTTAGATATTTGCGGTCCAATGTCCACAAGAGCTCTTAGTGGTGGTGAATACTTCATCACTTTTATTGACGATCAATCTAGAAAAACCTGGATCTATTTCTTAAGACCAGGAATGAGGTCTTTGATCGGTTTAGAGAGTTTAAGGCTCTCGTTGAAAATGTGACAGGGAAAAAGATAAAGGTATTGCGTTCAGACAATGGTAGAAAATATACAGGCAAAGACTTCATAGACTTTTGCGCAAATGAGGGCATCAAAAGAGAGTGGACAACTACATATAATCTAGAACATAATGGGGTAGCAGAACAAAAAAATAGAACTATTGTTGGGGCAGCCAAAGCTATGTTGTATGATCAGGATCTACCTAAGTATCTATGGGAAAAAGCTTACAAGACAACAATGTATATCCAAAATAGAACTCCTCATAGAGAATTGGGAAAGAAAGCACTCGAAGGGGTCTTCATAGGGAAGAAGTCGGAAGTCAATCATATCAAGATATTAGGAAGCATGGCATACTGTCACATTCCAAGAGAGAAGCACAGTAAAATGGATCAGACTGCAGAAAATGGGTATCTCATAGGATACAATGAGACCCCAAAAGCATACAAAATCTACATTCTTAGCAGCAGGAAGATTGTAGTGAGAGTATCTATTATTAACAAATGATATACATTTATAGTAAATTCATATGACCTTTGGTTTTGTATTCCAAGGTCTCTTGGACTTCCTTAGACTATTCAGTTTCCACACCAACCCTTAGAGGATTAGGTGTCCAACATTCCCCCCTTAATCCGAAGGGTTATGTATGAGTCCAAGAAGAGAACTGTAATACAAAACATGAAAAAATGCATGGCAGCACTAGACTGAATGTGCTCTCTGAAATGTTGGTATAAAGGGTGGTGGTTTAAGGATGACCACCAACACTAGAATGCTTAGTGCAGTTCCTAGAAATCTTCCAAGTCTGGCAAGCAGCTCAGGTCTTCTGCTAGAGGAAGTGCTCCTGATGTTTTGAAGAGGGAAATCTTCAACCATGAAAGGGAGGTCTCACCCCGCATAAAAGGGAGAACCTCAACCTAAAAAGGGAGGTCTTAACATGTGATGGTTTAAGGATGACCAACAACTTTGGAATGCTTAATGCAATTCCTGAAATTCGTCCAAAAATAGCAAGAAGTTGAAGTATTCTGCTAGACGAAGTGTCCCTAATTATTTGAAGAGGTATCATCGATTAAAGGCATGCTCAGGGGCATAATTGTCTCTGGCTACAACTCTGAATCTAGTATGGCAGGTTATGGCTTAGGCTCGCTTGATGTGGCTTTGAAGCTTGTAGATGACCATAGTTTCTCCCCCTGTCAGATACAAGGTGAGATGATGGAGAAAATTAAACTGCAAGACTATTTAATATTCGTGAAAAAATCGTGTTGTATGAGTGAAATATCTTCTTGGCTATTGAAGCCCATTGCCAAGAAGCGATCCATCCAAGATGGATCTTTGTTCTTGCAGGAGGTTTGTTTCTGAAGCATCTGTTTGAAGAATGACTGGTTTTGTGACAATGCTTACATGGATCAAGATCAAAACAATGATCTTTCACATGGCCAACTCTGTCACAATGTTGGCATTTAACAACTTTTGACTGCGAATGTGGAGGAGAAAAATCTGGAACAGGTGAAGGTGAATCGCCATGAAGGAATCCAACACTCTGAAACTGGATGGGCTTTGAGTAATCTGGAATGTGAAAGGAAACCTCCTTATCATATCCAAGACCTGTTTTGTATTTTTTATGGACAATCTCTTCCCAAGGTCTCATGATTTGTTTGTGAAGTGCACGGTGAATTTATGCTTCTACATGCAATATTGCTGCTTCATTGGGTACTGAATCTGAATAAACCACAATCTTACTAATTTCATCACTTGTTGGCTATTGATGGGTGTTTGTTTTAACCTTGAACAAAGGATTGTTTTGAGCAGAAATCAATTTAGAATGACAAATCTGTTGAAGCTCATCTCGCTAGAACTGAGATTCAAGTTGCAAAAAACCAATTTTTTCTTGTGCATCTTGTAGATAAAATCTAATATCAAACATAGTATCCTTGCTAATTTTTACCATCCCATCAACACTGAAATGTATTAGAGTATTCAACAACTCTAATATTCCATCAATTCTGGCCTTTATAACAAATCAAGAATAAAAATAAGGGAGAAAATAAAAATATCAAAGGCTTCAAATCAATGTCACTAGAAAATCAACTTTTACCAAAAAATACTCCATTTTTTTTTTGTAGATTGAAAGCTCTTCTATGTGACAATGATTTCAAATTCTAGGATCATTTGTGCATTACATTTATTTCCCCATTCACAATTGATCACTTGCCCTTCACATCTTCAGAGTTCTTGGCCCACAAAATTTTAGTTGTAGTTACGGTTGAAATGGCAACAAAAATCTAGTCCAAGATATTAAACAAGAAAACGAAAGGCCAAAAAAGTCCTCTTATTTGTGCCCAAAAGATGTTTGGGATTCTTTAAAATGGTAAAATTTACATACTCTAAGCCATAACGCTCCAAATATCCCAAAAATTGTCGCTATCCGAGAGAGCTCATGACAATCTTGTTCAAGCTCAAGAAAGGGGACACCAAACCACCTCCAATGCAAATCACGGGTTGCCTTGAACTATTGAGCACAATATTCAATCTAATATAGTCACTTTCCTTTCAATGCAGTAATGATCACCATCAAGCCTTCAATCGCTGAACCGACTATGCCAAATTAAATATAGGAGTAGAGCTCTTAGGTTGTCGCATTTTAAACACACTATCAGGTTCAGACCTGTCCACAAGTCTAAGTTCACAAATCTTGGGTCATCACTCTTTCCACTGTGGCACAGTTGTTCAACGCATCGCACAACACAGTTTCATCACTTAGGATCGAACCACCCAGGAAGTCCCCTGTCGCAATAATGTGGACATTGTCCGATGGCCTTCCTTACTGGATAAGCATTCAACCTTGATTCGTTTCCCACCATCGGCTCCCAGAATGCCTGGAAGTCGCATCCAATGCAAGGCCAGGGCTGAAGTGATTTTTGCTGATCTGCACTCTAGAATAGTGGAGTTCTACGATGAGGCAACGAAGAATGGTGCCTCCTATTGCCACATCTCATAGCACAACAAAGGGCGGCACGGTACCAGATTGACTCCAAGTAGGGATTGAGCTCTGTGTGCCAACTAAAGAAGAAACTCCAAGTCGGTCATGCTCTGCTGCTCTCAACCATTGACGGAGGGTTGATTGTTCGAACGTCTGACTATTAGTGCTAATGGAGGGTCGGAGGGCCAACTATTCGGAGGGTTGCACGATGGAGTGGAGTCGCCAACATTCAACGCATTGGAGGGTGCGTCTCAAATGCATTGTGGCCATATCTACCACACAATTTGCATTTCCACGTGGAGTCTTTTTATACTCTCCTCGAAGCAATAGGAAGAGCTATTCCATGGCAATTCCAACAATATTTTAACAATCAAGGCAATGCATATAATATTAACTAAGATCATGAACTAGCAATGAATCAATCCACAGAGGTCAAATGAACACATCCACATGCTTCAACGTTTTGTATTCCCATTAAGTTTACAAATATTGATCCAATATTAGTTGTGACTTCTTGCAAGAGCTGGCTCTTCACTGGTCTTTACAGTTATTTTCTCTTGAATTTCACATGGAGGAGAACACCTTTTGCTACCAAATTCGGCTTCCCTACAGCTTCTGAAATAAGTCTCTTCCAAAATTACTCAAAATAATCACTTTTCAACATCAAATAACTTAGAATTACTGATTATCTCTCTTCAAATCATAGTTGAAAGGCGCGAAATGATCCCAGTCCCCATAAACAACTCGAAATACACAATTTTCATCGCTAAAGATCAATATCATCGCAATTTTTTTTTTGGAATTTCAGGAAAATTACAATCGCTTTAAGCGGTTTGACCAAGAAATTTCTTTAAAAATTTAATTAAGTTACCTTATTTGAGCTTTGAGCCATCAATCTCCTAGATTTGTTTTGCACAAACTTTTTTTTTCTCAAAGATATGTTTCTGTGATAACCGAGGATGATATAATTCCAAAAATGGAGAGGTTACTGCAGAGATATCTAACACTCGAGCAGATGCAACGATATTATTTGCCTAGTGGCAACATGTTTGCATTTTACTTCTAGTCAAACTGCTCATGGTTGAACGTTGGAACAAACAATTAGCGATTACATAGAGTTACATTGATTTATGGCTAGATTCCCTCATTGCTAGAAAGGTACAAAAATATTCTTAGCGAAGATGTAAGAGCGATGAACCTTCCCGCAACTTCTAAAATTAGAAGACAATGAAAGCTTCAATAAATACTTCCACCAGAGTTCGATAAAATTGTCTAGCCGTTGTCGAATTTCGAAATGATACGCCAAAGTATTATGAGCTCGAAACCCCAGACTTCAACAAATAAATTTTTGTATCTATAAAATCTCTATAATATAGAAAAGAAGGTTTGAATACCACGATCCCACACAAGAAGTGATCGTTATCGTCCCCAAAAATGAAAGCCAATCGGAAGCAGAATCATACAATGTGTTGAGCTATCGACCAAGGGAACATATAATGGGTGCAGAGAGTGGCAGCATATGTGTGAAGATTGTGAGTGTTACTGGATAGTGAGAAACAACGTAAAATAGGCACTGAGCATAATCAGTTAGAGGTGCACAGTTCAACAATCATGAAAGAGGGAATCCAGAAGAGAAACAATCAAAGGTAGTGGAAGCAGAATACGTTATAGCCGATGTGCATGAATTCTGATTAGGCACAATAGAGAGACAATCCAAGGAATCGACAGAGGAAAAGCAACAAATTTCTGACTGTTAGTGAATTAATGGAGTGTTATGGACAATGAATAGAAATGTCATAACTGATATGCACAGAGAGGCCGCAAAACAATTGGCTCAAATATGAGTAGGGTAGGAGATTGCCCGCTCTGATACCATGTTAAATACATACATGGTAGTAACAAAATATTAAAGATAACCTTGAGAGTATCTATTATTAACAAATGATATACATTTATAGTACATTCATATGACCTTTGGTTTCATATTCCAAGGTCTCTTGGACTTCCTTAGATTATTTAGTTTCCACACCAACCCTTAGAGGATTAGGTGTCCAAAAGTTCATAGTGGATAGATCTTTTAAGAAATTTTGTGAAATGCCAACAAAGGATCAGTTAGGAGATGTTCCACTAGTCCAAGAGTAGCAGGGGCAACAAGGAGGATAGGTAAGAGGACCGACACCTAGATCGAGTATAGTGACCAATACCAGTATCTCCTCAAAAGGAGGAAATTTAGATAGTTCTTAGCACATGGAAGAACAAGATCAGGAGCAGGAGTTGGTTGAGCCTCCCACCACCAGTGGTAGAAATAATAGAGAAGTGCAACAGACACTAAGGGACATAGAGGAGTTTCTTGGAGCTCCTAGAACCAAGAGAAGGCAACGTAGACAACCTGACAGATACTAGACATTGGTAGCTCAGGTTGAATAACCATCTAGCTTTTAGGAATTTGTTCAACACCAAGTATGGGTGGATGCCATGGTAGATGAGTACAACTCTATCATGATGAATGATGTATGGGAAGTATTACCTAGACCAGTAGAGAGATCAATTGTAGGATCAATATGGATCTACAAGATCAAGTATGTTGCAGATGGAAGTATAAAGAAGTACAAGGCTAGGTTCATGGCAAAGGGTATGATCAGAAAGAAGGAATAGACTATGAAGAGACCTTCACCCCAGTTTCTCACTACACCTCTATCAGATCTGTTATATCCCTAATAGCTCAAATGGAATGAGAGATTTAGCAGATGGATGTCAAGACAACATTCTTGAACGAGGTGATAGAAGATGAGGTGTATATAGAACATCCCAAAGGCTTCGAAATTCATGAGAAGAGAACTCATGTTTGCAGATTAAAGAAAGCCCTGTATGGGCTCAAGCAGACACCTAGAGCATGGTATGGTTGGATTGATAGTTACTTGTAGTAGTTGGGATTTGTCAAAAGTGATGTTGATCCCAATCTCTACTATTTGATGGTAGAGAATGAGCCACTTATTTTGGTATTATATGTGGATGATTTGTTTTTAATAGGATTATCCAGGCTCATGCAAGATTGTAAGAAGAATATTGAAGCTGAATTCGGCATGAAGGATATGGGGTTCATGCATTTTTTTGTTGGATTGGAAGTTTGGTAGAAGAATGGGGAGATCTTCCTTGGGCAAGGAAGATATGCTACATATATTTTGAAGAGATTCAGAATGAAATACTGTCAACCCATGGTGGCTACCATGATCACCAACTAGAAGAAAATAGATGCATTAGGAGACAAGGAAGTGGACCCCACCTTGTATAGATAGCTCATTGGGTCGCTTATGTATCTGGTCAAGACTAGGTCAGACATTTTCTTTGTTGTCAACAATCTTAGTCAGTTCATGGTAGAACAAAAAAGGATGCATTGGGCAACAACTACACACGTTATTAGATATGTGTGTGAAACAATCAGATATGGGTTGAAATACTCCTGAGGGGAGGATGTCAAATTGAATGGGTTCACAGATGCAGATTAGGTAGGTAGTTCAGTAGACCAAAAAAGTACCTCAGGGTACTACTTCAGTGTTGGATCAGGGATGATACCTTGGGTGCAGTAGGAAGCAGAAGTTGTGTTGTGGCCACCAACAACCCCCCTCCTTCTTTAGTATTAGCAATAACATAAAACAAGTGGGGACCCTTAGTAATTTTTATTTTTTTTTGTATTATACTCCTTAAAAATATATCGCATCGCGAGAAGAGAGTAGAACATTTCTTTATGAGCACAGTAAAAACTGAGAAAAAGCGACGCGAAATTCATCGCATCACATACATTAAGAAGCACCCATAAATGAAGATATTAAGAAATCTCCAATGGCCGATATACGACATCGCATGTCGCAACATCGCATAAACAACACACAATGATTTAACATGATCTGCGATCTTGCGATAAACGTGATGCTACGATGCTGCGATGCTACGATGCTACAATCTGCGATCTGCGATCTGTGATACCACAATCTTGACAAAGTGCGATAACGCGATAATGTAATGCAAGTTGCAGAAATCACCCATCGCAAATTTTCCTCGGCTCAACATTCAAGAAAAGCTGTCAGTAAACCAAAAAATTGGATGCGCACCTTAAAGAAAATTAATGAATGTACGCCAAAGTGTTAATGAAGGACAATTTTGTGTTTGTTGAAGAGTCAGTTCACAATGGGTGGCATTATTTTATACATTCGTAGAGCTTAGAGCTTTCGCGTCAATATTTATTGTCATTACTCTTTTCCTTTGTGTGAACTACAGGAATGAAAAACATGAAACATCTAAAGAAAAAGGGAAAGTGTCAACGCTCGGAGACAGAGAAGAGATGCCCTCATAAACGGATACTGCATGCAATGGAACCGCAGATTCCAGAGCATTTCTGAACAGATGCTGACATCAATAGCCGACTCAACACTCAGGGTCAAAATCTCACAAAAGCAACATGTTTACAAAAAATCCTGAAGCTTATACCCGGTAAAGCAAAAGGCGTTAAAGGCGAAAAATGCGCCAGAAAGGCTCGGATCAAAGAACAGAGGCAGTTTTCGATGTGCTAAGAAAATTGTTCAGAAAGCAAGGTCCCTAAATTGCTTAGTCACTCGCAAGTTCAGAAATCAAGATAGCAAAGGCAGAAGCAATTTGAGGGAAATTTTGGTCATTACCAAGTATATACGCAGTTGATTCACCCAGCCAGAAGATGATTCCAAAAAATATCTTCTAGTTTACTAAAAAATGGTGCCAGCACTTGCCATTTTTGTTTGCTTAACTCAAACAAAAGCGGAAGGCAACCAGTCGACTCTTCCCAGGAAAATGTTGAATGCTTGCAACATTAAGGAGCAAAAGCAGAAATAGTTAGGAATTAGATTCGATTTTTTAGAAATAAGTTTTCTTAGAAAAAGGGCGATCATTTAAACTGTATCCTAAATTTATGTAATTAAGCTATTTAGTTAGCAGTATTTAAACCCTTCTCATGCATTTAGAGAAGGGTCCAAAAATTTGTCAAAAACTTGTCCTCAGAACATGCACTTTTGCACCCTAAGAGGAGGTTTTGATGAATGAACAGATCAAGATTTATTGATGTTTGCATTTGGTATCTGCTACTAATGTTGCACTTCTATACTCTTAGTAGATATTAGAACAAGGAGAGATAAATCATTGTTGCTTGAAGCTTATGAGTAGGACCAGTCATAAATGGTACTTTTATCTCTTGACCATTTCTTCTTATATTCTTAAAGCAATATACAATTTTTAGTTGTTTATATGTTATTACATGAATGTTTGTGTTACCATTTGGCACTTTTGTACGGTGGAGCCATTTATTTATGTTTAATGTGTGAATAACTTATTATGCGATACGCTGTTCGCAACTGTTTTGCCTAACTTTTCTATGCAAAGTGCTTCATCTTGATTGATTTCCATTCTTATAATCGCTGAATGATCTTTATTACCAGTTATTATATGAAATCTCTTTAGATCACATAATAGAAGAAGTACACCCTGGGTTAGCATAGATTAGATGTGCTATTTTCATTTAGATTACAATAGCATAGAGCTAGATTAAAATAGTTTAGATAGGAACTTTTAGATCTGCAACATTCGATCTTGCACACACACACACACACCCTTAGATTGGGAAACTGGTCCCATTATCCCCAGCTGGACCCGCTATACCAAACGGATATGGAGCTATCAACCAAGGTCCGGACCGGGCAGTTATCCCCCTTGTTGTCGACCCGATTTTTGGAGCTTCAACATATTTGGCGCTAGAAGGAGGGCCTGGACATGTTGTCTGTTGGAGTTGTGGGCAATTGTGATATTTGAATTAGGATGGCTTCTCTCAAACCTCCCATTTGGAGTTGTATCCATGTTTCCGCCTCTTCCAACACTCCACCTGAAGTGGTAAGACTCTTGTCTCAGGTAAAATTCAATGGTAAGAGTAATTCTTCTACTTTTAATCATGCCCTTCAATTTATTCAAAATGTTTTAAGTTCAAACGTCCAAGGAATTGACGAAGGCATTCTATGCAGAATTTTTACTCTCACATTCACGGCGGAAGCAAGAAACTGGTGTAGAACCCTTCCAGTGGCCTCAATTCACAGCTGGGACCAATTTGTCAAGGCTTTCATTTGTAAATTTGATTGCTATAATTATGATCAGGTATATGATGAAATTGAATATCTACGAAAAGAAGATGAATCTGTTAGGGATTTTAATATGCGATTTCATCTTAATTGTCTAAAATATGATATTGAGAACGAACTCATGAATGAAGAATCTTCAGATTATGTTGAGCATAACTATTCCCTGCCTCCTATGCCCGATCAAGCAGAAATTAGTCCAAGTCATGTTCCATTTTCTTCTAATATGAATGAAAATTCCAATTTGAATATGCGAATCACTCATAATGAAGAAACTTCCCAAAGATTAGGAGACATGCCTGCTCTAATACATTCAGAGGACACAAGCGAGAATGTTGAAAGAAAGCCTGCCTCGGAACCAAAAAACAACTTGGAGACAAGGTTAGATAATATCATCGCAAGTTAACAAATGCAGATGTCAAGGTTAGAACAACAAACTAATTCTCTTTCGGAAAATACGAACACACAAAGGTATGATCTAAAGCCTAATGTCTACGATGAATGTGATGAACAAGAAATTTTTCATGATGATATTTTCAAATGCATTGCTTTAGAGTCACATTTTTCTCTTTATCCTGATGTTTTTAGTGATGATAATTTTCTCCCCCTCAGTATTAATGATATCCCAAAAAGTACAGAGGATTACCCAAATGAATCACAATTAGGATTTCAAGATAAAGAGACCGCTATAGAAACCCCTTTGGCCATTTACAAACATGAACGACTTGACCTTCCCTTTTTTATGCTAGATAGAAAAGAGAAATCTAAGGAATCCTGCGAAGTCATTTATGATAGTTACTTAGCCGATGATAATGTTGATTTATCTCAAGTAACTCAACAGAGCTCAGATAATGAGAGATATTCTAGTTCAAGAATTATACCAGCCAATCCTCATTTCAAAGTAACAGATCATTTGCATGAATTTACTATCCAAGACAATGTCCCAATCTATGATTCATATCATGAGCAAACCACCATGCCTATTCCCAATCATAATTCGTTTTCTGATTCACAAGACGAAACTCGAAATTACTCAGATCCCATAATTCTAGCTAAATCTTGTGAAAGAGAAGATATTTCAAATCAATCCCAGTTGTGTTATAACATTAGTTGTACAGATAATCATTACATTCTTTCTCTCCTACATTCATTTTGTATAAAATCGGATTGTGTTTTAAATTTTCTGAATTTTGATAGATTGCTATGGTATATTGAACACCTTATCAAAGAACATTCGAGAGATGTGTTACCATTTTGGAAAACTGAATTGTGTTATGGAAGTATAGAACTTTTTCAATTCCAATATCAATCAATACCAGCCTTCCTTAAAAAACTTCTATGTCATCCAAAACATCATCAACGAGAGAAAGTACTTTTGGAAACTTGCCAGCAATTCACGATAATTGATAATTCTCTTTTGGGAAAATTCCATCTATCATTCATTATTTTTTTTAGTGATTTATATGTGGAAACTTTCCTTCTACGAGAAATTGCCAAAAGCTTGACTTTAACGCATAATAGATTTCAGACCATTGAAATCAAAAACTCATATTCACAAACTAGCCTGTCATCTTTCCTATCCAACGATCACCAATCCATAACAGAAATTCATCCTGATTTTTATGATCCAATAGGTATCCAATTGGAAAGAAGATTTCATAAAGAAGAAATTTCAAGCAGAATTCCGACTGAAGTTACACTTTCTAATTCCACATTCAATGTTGACAGTCCAAGAAAAGTTTTATTCTTAACACTGATGTTTAAAAGGTACATACGTGTAGGAATAAAATGAAAAGATGGTTTCACTGGAAATATCATTTTACCTAGTCAATTTTTCTGTATATAGTTAAAATAGGAGTAGGAGTAATTTAGCTAGGTTATTAGGCGGATAATTTAATTTTTAAAAGTTTATAGGCAAAATAAAAGAAGAAATTATCCCTATTATGTATGTTACACAGTAAAATGTCACTACCATCATGTCAGTCTCCCTACTGTTCCATAAAATCACATTCACCTCACTTATGCTCTCTGAAATGGCTAAAAAACCCTCTTTGCCTAAGTTAATTGAATCATCGCGACTGTTCATTAAATAACCGCGCTGACTGGCAGAGGATAGTGTAACTGCTGCGCTGCCAGCGCGGAAGCACACGTGTTTTCCGCGCTCGTCCAATTTCACGGACAGCGCGCCCTCCGTTTGTATCATTGTGCGCTGACCAGACCTCTTCTATAATTGATTTGCGACGCCAGCGCGCCAGCCCAGTTTTGCACCCGCGCTGATCCTGTTTAGGCGAGTTTGTTCTAACAGCCAACCTTCCAGATGACTCCAGACTTGGCTGTTAGTATTGTTGAGGTCGCCATCCTTTCTCTGGCATGTCTATTCGACTGATCATCCTCTTATCTTGGGGGAAAGCTCATCCTTTACCTATTTATGGAGACTCCTTCTCCTTTATAAGCCTCCTCCATTGCCCATGAGCAGCTAGTTTTTGATAGATAGTTTGGAACATATAGACTTTGATTGAGGAATTCTAGGTGCATTAGTGCTGCTCTTTGTAGGCATTTGGTGTGTTGTGTGAGGATTGCTTTTGAGCTTGAGGAAGGTTATGAGTTTGTTGCCTTGTATGTGAGAGAGAGACCTCTTTGACTTCGGAGATCTACTTCAAAGGTGAATGCTTGGAAGA
>APFE030426519.1:0-14197 GCA_000404065.3 Pinus taeda | reverse complement strand
ACTGTATGAGAAATTTTGTGCATGAGTAGAGGTACCCTGTAGCTTGAGAAGACTTTCTTCTTCTATCCCCGTCATGACAAACGAGTGATCAGATGCTTTTCTCACCTCAAGATTTCCATCAAACATATGAATCGAGTGACCTTGCTGGTGGATGTGGACCAAGGATAACAAGTTTCTCTTTACTTGTGGATGATATAGAACATGATGCAGAAGAAAGTTTGGAAGACTAGGCAATTTAAGCCTGATTCTGCCAAGCCTTGATGGCTTGAGTTTTGATTGGTCTGTAAAGTGTAATGCTCCATCAAAATTGTCAGTAAATTTTTCAAAAAAAATATTTTCTATGAGTCATGTGGCATGTTGCTCCTGAATCAAGCAACCAATCATTTTTTGAAGAAGTAGGTGAAGCATTAAATAAGTCCTCATCTACTCTAGTATTACATTGTGCCACAACACAGTGAGCGGATTCAGGTGCTTTACCTTTGTCTTTATCATTAATTTTAGCTTTTGGTTGGTTTCTTTGCTGCTCAATTTTTTCCCAAGGTAACCTGGATGTGGATGCATCATGTGATCCATCTCTTTTGCAATGTATGCAGTGCAAATCTGACTTTTCTCCTTGAGATCGTAAAACCCCCTACCTCTAAAATATCTTCCTCTTCCACCTTGACCACCTCTTCCTCTGGAAGAATCTTTGGCAAGATTCTTTTCTTTATGAGCAAGGCACACATCCTCTTTAGAAGATTCAGTAGTTGTGTTCTTCCCAAAAGCTTTCTCCTTTTAGAAATTTTTTTCACAAGGGAGTCAAAGGTAATATCTTTGAGATTTCCATTTGCTTTCAATGACTCAAAATAATTGGAGTAATTATGAGAAAGTGCTTTGAGAAAGGTGACCAAAGGAATATCTGATTAAACATTAGTGGTTTTGATATCATGCATTATAGATTTTACTTCAGATGCAAGAGCAAGAGGATCATTATATTTTAATTCAACGGTGAAGGGTTTAATCATGATTTGAACAACCTCAAGTGCAGAGTGTGATTCATAGAGTTCCTTCATCTTTTGTAAGGCTTCAAAAGCATTTGAAAATGGTGAAATATTTTGACTCACCTCTTCACTTATGGATGCTGCAATCAATGCATGGGCCTTGCTGTTCTTATTTTCCTAAATTACAAGCTCCTTGTTTGAGGTAGGTTGTTTTGGAACTTTGTCTCCTTCTCCAACACACACTCCTTTCCACAGCTCATTAAAAATGAGAGTGTTTTTGGTCTTCCGAGACCACTCAGGATAGTTCTCCTTTCCAGTGAGAACTATTCCCACAATACATATGATTGAATGCATATCGTTAAACCAACAACGTTCAACCTGGTATCACCTTCTTTCACCTGTATACTAGAGTTTGACGTTACGAGATGAATGGTGGAGAAATGAACAATGGAGATGAGTTTCTGTTCAAGCAGAAAGGAATCCAGAGAGTCATGGAACCGTCAATGGTAGAATATCAATGGTCATCTGAAGTGAATCAAGTCGGGGCATTAACCAAGAAGAATGGCGATTTTAAAGTGATAAGTGGGATTTCGGGTGAATGCAAAATGGTAAATGGTATTAGAGCAGGAGGTAACTACTCAAATTAGAACTCTATTATTCATTCAGGTTGCTCATTATTATATGTAAGAGGGAGTGACTATTGGGTTCATCTCCTGATGACTCTCTATCTCCTCTACTACTTATTTACACTAATTACAGTTGTTCACCCAATCCTTCTGATCAGGTGTCAAAAGTCATGAGGGAAGTTGAATAGTCAGAAGGGTCAATTTCATCCTTGGCTATATATACCCCTCATTTGTACATGCACGAGACTTTTCACCTTGGATCCTCCCACATAGCCATGATATTTTGTAACCTTTTCTTTGAGGAGCGTGCGATAACTCCAACGGCCCCTCTATCGGGGTTAGTGGTGTAATGGTGTACGAATCTATCTTTGAACTTTGTCTTAATTCAAAAGACTGTTAATAGGCTAGCATTTTTTCGCACATGTATTATATTCGTTTGTAAGACTAATCTTTGGACGTTTGTAATGCATGTTTCTTTAACCTATATTAAGACAGTTGAACTATTTTGGTTCTTTTAGTACATATCCTATGGTAAACTTGTTCTATTAGTTTCTAACATTGTCTCGTCCATGTGGACTATCATTCTCGAAACTCGATAGATTCATTCTTGTACACTTGGTGTAACGCTCATCGCACTCTTGTGGACTATTTCGCTATGTTCACCTTATGTTTTTGACTGTAGCATCCATGTGGACTACTCTACCGGAAGCTGTGCATGTCTTATTGTGTTGTGTGTCTCTAGCATAGTTGGGACTATTCTCTTTCAACCCAAGACTCACTTCAAAGATTTCCCTCTACATTGGAAGAAATTTGACTCAAGAGACACTAAGAACTCACCAAGCTTGGAAACCTCATTGTTCGAAGACAAAGTAAACCACTCTCATGTGCTAACAAGTAAGGGATAAGAGAAATATTTAAGATAACAGTAACTGGGCCATTATACCGAATGGGAATCCTATGCCAAATGATGTGAGGTCTAGTTGGGACTTCATACATGGGAGATCCCATGAATGTTGGCAGGTCTAGGAGTGTCAACATTTCTGGCACTAGAGGGAGGGCCAAATGATAAGCTGAGTCCTCACAATATGTTTTGAATCTCCACATACTTATCATGAATAGACACATAATTTCTCTTCCGTAGTGTATGTCTTATGGAAACGCTTGTGAAATATCGGAAGAGCTCTGGAATAACTTGTCATGCAAAAAATGAAATGGTGGAGGAAAATTAACCTTGGTTAGATGCATGATTGGCATTGTAGGCTCCTGTGAAAGGCATGAAATCTTCGAAAATTACATGACTTGTGCATTGTTTTCATACACGCTTGGAGAGAACCCACTGCATTGGTATACCACGCTATCTGAAAATTATATTCATTACTTCCATCATGTGATAGCAGAGATAGATCATGCTTTCAATCATTTTGATTGTAAAGAACTGAACAAAGAAATTCTAAAATTATGGAAAGCACATGATGAATCCGTTGAACAATTTTACATGCTCTTTTGTAATATTTCATATTAATTTACTGAACCTGAAATTTATTTGGAATTCGTCAATGGAATATTTAACTATATTCTTTACATATCCGAAAATATGCAACTCTTGGAATCATTCGAACCCCTTCCAGCACACCCCGGTGTTAGAGATACCAAATCTAAGACAAGCGAGGTCACTGTCACAAGTGATTGTCTGTCTTCTTCTCAGCAAATAGTTGTAGCTCCATAGTGCGAGGTGGGAGAAGGTGCGCACACATATGTTGAAATGCCATATCCTCCTAATCCAGATGCTCTTGATATCTACATAGATTAAGCTTGCAATCCTACTAGTTTTCATCTAGACCTCTGACCTCAAACCTCTTCCACATGTTTTGTTGATTCTCTGGATTCTACTATCTTGTGTTCTTCCATTCCGGACTCCATAGTTGTCATTGACAAGGATCAAGTTGTCGATAGAGTTAGTGTTGTGCATCTAACCTATGTTATCATTCATGATGAGCATGTGTGGGAATCTAAAGAGGAACCCACAGTGAGGAATGACCCCCTTCCATTTGCACATCATCTAATCTATCATGACATCCCTTGTGATTTTTCCACTTTTGATTCTCCCTATGAAAACTGATTTCCAGATGTTTCTACTTTCAATCATTCACATGACACATCAAATGCTAGTATGTCATTACGTTGTAGAAGTACTGATGAGTGCCAGTATTGTAACAAGGACGCTGCAACTCCTAGGCTACTAGCTTTACTTATCAACTCATGGTTCGTACAAACTTAGAGGTGACAGTGCGATATGCACAAGAAAAAGTGAAGGTATTTCCTATTGTCATTGTTCATCTGGTGACAGACCTCAAGGGTTCCAAGCCGAAATTATATAGAGATAGACGAAGTTTGATCGTTTGATGGAAGAAGAGAAAATCTACTCTAAGAGAGCTACTCTACTCCAGTAATGAAGAAAACAACATGTAATGTTCAATCACACCATATCCTAATTGACCAGTTAAACAGTTATGCTAAGCAGAACTGCTAAATCAACACTAAACTAATTCTGCTATCTAATTTATAAAATTAAAGAGCATCAAACCATACTAATGTGTAAGTAAGGAAATTAAACTAAATCTATTTTCACTTTTAGGTTTTTTGGTAAAATCAAGCATGCAATTTAATTGTTCTTGTGGATGTGATAGGTTGATGGAAGGTGGGTTAGGATGGCTAGAAGGTCTATGCAGCATTTGGATGGTATGGAAAAGTCCTAGGAGGCTTTTTGTGACTTCCTAGAGGTTCCCCATCAAATCGGCCTCAAAACAGGCCATTTCAGCAAAAGCTACAGGATGTATAAGAAACCTACGGGATGATCCTGTAGGAATTACAGAAAACCTACATGATGTAGCTGAGAGCTAATTGTGAGGTGTTGAAGGTATTGGGAAGCTTTGGAAAGGTATGTCATGATTGGTATAGGGTGTTAGAAGGTCTATGAACACTTAAGAGTCAATATCAAATGGAAGAGATGGCTAGATTTGTCAATGCGTCTAGGGGAATTTCAATGAAAAATGATGAAAATACTAGTGAGCATGATGGTGGAACAAGAGATGTTTGAGGTGGATGAGGTGGAAGATGGATGTTGGTGATCAATTCTAGAGCTCCTCCTGAAGTACTTGCAGTGCTCAAAACATGTGTGTCTTCCAAGAATTATGCAACAAAATACATTTTCATAAGCTAGAAAAGCATGGATCAATTACCCATATTATGCATGAAGAAAGTGTTGAGGGAAATGAAAGCATGAATGAAATATTATTGCAACAATAGAGTAATGGAAAAGGATGAAATTGAAATGAACCAAAATCTGAATCAAGACAACAAACTCCAAAGCTTATGAAAGAACTAGAAATTTGTTTTTTTGGGGTTGGTGAGGGGTCTCTTTTTGAAGTCATGGTCCCCAAGGGAGGAGGTGAGGCCAAGACACTTGATGAAAACCATGTGTGATATTTTTAAACTTTCTATCCTGTTAATTTAAATAAGGTACAAATGGGAGCAAAGTACAACACAACCAATCTACTCTACACTATTGTAATGGAAATGCAAGTACTTAAGAAAATGAACAATTAAACTATGAATCTATGCTAGCACACATGTAAAATAAAGAGGAGCCTTGGCTGCTACGGTTGGGCCCTAACCTAATAGCTTCATCCCTCTGAGTTAACTTAGTGCTGGCTCAAAATGAAACTCATTCTTCTTATCAAAACCGTGGATTATGTCAAAAACTATGACAAGTCTTGCAACACGGAAATAGAGTAGATTTTTACAGTAAAAATATGAATCCTACCAAGGTCCTATGCCTTTCTACTTATACATCTGAAGTCTCAAATGAATTCCTTAAAGTTAGGGAGGCTTGGCTCCCAAACTCGAGATAAACTAATTCTTTGTCTTTCGCTTGCTCGAATGCCTTTTGGTCCTCATGATTTGGTTGTTTGCACTCTGAGCTGATGGAGGAATATTCGAATGGAGGAGTAGTAAACGTGGAGGATTAACCTCCTATAATTCCTCACGCTTGTCCCATTCGAGTTTTGACTAAGGTATTTTCCAAAATTCCTTGCTTTTGTCCTTTAATCCTGCATTAAATGCGCATTAGACCACAAGGAAAAATATCCAACTCTAACTCATCTCATAAACAAAATATAATCAATATTGTTCAATATGTTGTGAGAATAGTTGATTTGACTAAGTTAGGAGGTCAGTTAAGGTCCATATAGTTACCCAATGATGAGGCTCATCATCACCTCCCTACTAAAAGTGTTGTTCATCCTCTAAGCAACTTAGTCGATGTCCATGTCCTTCATGGATCTAGTGGCCCCTCTAACATCCCATGCCTCTGTTGTGGTCTCTTCTTCTTGTTCATAGAAGCCTACTTTATTTTCTACTTATTCCTACTACCTCTTTTCCTCTTCTTCTTTTGTCCCTTCTAGCATCCCTAGGAGTAGTGGTGGACTAAGTTTTAGGCCCATCCAACTGACCTTCAACCTTTGCATTGATTGCTTATACATAGGTTTCATGTTGAGTGCCTCTCTCAACATTTGAGGGGAGTGATATTCTCTGATCTTCAAGCTGTGTGGTAGTGTGTTCCATCTCCTTAGGTAGGCATGTATACTATCATCTCCTAGTAGCCTAAACATATCCTCAAAATGTGAAATTTCTTGCTCTTGGGCAACAACATGTCCAGGTGCCAATTTAGGATCATTTGCAATCAGATTATGGGTGTTGATTACGGCCATACGATTTGATCGTTCAACTTTCAGGAAAAGAGGGTCATTTTGCTCTCTAGCCAATATTCTTTTCATCTCTATAGCTGTTCACTCCTTTTGGTTCATCCATGATGCCAAAGCCATTAATTGAAGATCCTTAGCTTGGAATTAGGATCCCAAACATTCATCTCTGTGAGGGCCATGATGTGCAAGTAAAAGTCAACCATTTTGGCCCTATCCTCTAGTGTACTTTGATCACAAAGATCAATAAACTGCTTGTATTCTTGAAATGGCATGGTGCCCCTTTATGCTATTGTTTTAATCTAAAATTGCACTCATTATTCTCTGAGGTCAAGAGCACAGGATTTAGCTAGAATCTTACACTAGGTGGCCTTCAAGGAGAGGTTGGCCATACATGCTATATGGTTCTCTGTTTCGTGCAGTTGTACCCTTAACGATGCAGTTTCCCTTTCAAGTTGATCTCTCATGTTGGTATGGACAGACATGCAACTATGGTTGAGGGACTTTATCCTTGTAATTAAAAATAATATAATATGTACATCATCGTCATTTTGTAGCATTTGATGAAGCAACCTTGTGACTCTTGGCATTGGGCCTAGAGACGTGATCCACACTCGGTGATCTCCATTATAAATATCAATGTGTGTGTGTTCTTTGATTTTATGGTCATCATTAAGTTTCATATTCTTTAAAGTATGCACATGTGGTTGTTTTATACCCTTTCACCTGAAACTATGCTAACATCATAGAAGTAAAAGACCTTGGTTAATTTCAGTAGATGGAGAGATATGTATCACTAGTAGAGAAATAACCATTATCATTCAAGGAAGTTGGGCATCAACTAGTGTGGGTTGATGCCATGGTAGAGGAATTTGATTGCATAGTCAGAAATGGTGTTTGGAAACTGGTCCCAAGGCAAGTGGATAAGTGAGTGGTGGGTTTGTGATGGATCTACAAGGTGAAGCAGGTAGTAGACAATAGAATCGAGAAACACAAGGCCATATTTGTTCCCAAGGGTTTCTCTTAGGTAGAGGGAATTGAGTACAAGGAGACTTTTTCTCTAGTAGAAAGGTATTATTCTATCAGATCAATTCTAGCACTTGCAGTGTAGATGGGATGGAAGATCTATGAGAATGAAGTGGTTACGGAGGATGTGAGGATAACATTCCTAAATGGAGTGATGAAGGAGCAAATGTAAAATGAAAAAACAAAATTATTTGAGACCTTTGATAGAGAGTCACATCTGTGCAGACTCAAACGATCATTCTATGGATTGAGACAGGTGCCCCATGATTGGTAGATGAGGTTCGATAACTATTTTACTAGGTTGGGCTTCACCAAAACTGAAGAAGATGAAAAGATTTACGATATTGTCGCTGAAGGTAAATTATTGATTATAGTATTATCTGTCGATGATTTGATTTTGAATGTTGATGATAAGTTTATCAAATCTTGCAAAAGCGATCTTGTAAGAGAATTTGAGAAAAAGCACATGGGACTCGTGCATTATTTCGTTGGTTTAGAAGTATGGAAAGGAGATGGAAAACTATTTGTCTCTAAGGGAAAGTATGCTAACAAGATGTTGAAGAAGTTTCACATGGAGAGTAGAAAGCCCATGGACACTCCTCTAGCAGGAAGTTGGAGAAAGGAATATGCCACTTTAGGTGAGGAATTGGAGCCTACTATTTACAGGCATATTGTGGGTTCACTTATGTATTTGGTGAACACACAACCATACATGTGTGTTAACTAGCTTAGTCAAGAAATGGTTAAGCCAACCAAACTATATTGGAAGGCGGAAAAACATGCGTTGAGATACCTCAAAGGCACTACTCCCTTTGGTCTTTGGTACAGAGGAACATAGGAGTGAGGCTGCAAGGCTTCATAGATGAAGATTGGGTAGCATTTTCATGAGATCATAAGAGCACTTTAGGAGGAATTTTCAGTGTTGGGTGAGCATTAGTTTCTTAGTACAATATGAGGCAGAGATGAATTGCAATCAACTCGGCAAAAGTAGAGTACATGGTCACTAGTCAAGATGAGAAAAATTATTTTTGGGATATTTGCTGAGATGAGGGATCCTAGTGTGATTTACTGTGACAATCAGATTTGTATCAAACTCTCTAGTAATTGAGTGTTTCATGATTGAGACCGAGTATCACCATCTATGAGATAGTGTGAAGAGGTGGATCATGTTATTGGTATACATTCCTACAAAGGAATTCCTAGGATGCAGATATTTTAACAAAGGCTTTGTCAAGATGAAAATTCATGTTCCATAGAGGCAGGATTGGGGCATATGATAATCCATTTCTTGTTGAAAGGGAGTGCTGAAAATGCAGCAAACAATTCCTAATTTAATTTTCCCTTGGATTAAATTAGGAGAAAATCAAAATTTCACATCACTAGTCAACTTGAATGAGTTATTATCACTTAGTTAGCTCAATTAATTCGAGTTGTGGGCTTAACTTGAGTTGTGTACAATGATTCCTAAATTTTGGGAGCCTACGTTGAGTTAATTTTAGTTGTAGCAATTTAACTGAGTTAAATTTAGTTAAGGTTAGTTAAACTAGTTCCAACTATTAGAGGAACTAGTGGGAGGTCTAATAGTGGGGTGTAGTTTTGATGTTTATCTAGTTAACTGAACCCATGCATGCATGAAAAGTTGAGATTGGTGTTCAAGGACATGGTACTATCAACTGTAGAATTTTCCAAATGGTACGGGTGGTGCATGCAGTCAAAGGAAGGCCTAAAGGAATTGACCAATTCTCAATGAGTAATTTCCATAATTAATACAGGGTTAATTCCTCATCAAGCAGTGCAACCAAATAAGATGTTGGAGGCTAGTTAAACTTGCTAAGTGTTGGCCAATAAATAAAATTTGGCATATAAATGGAGTAGGAGGGAAGAGGGTATATTCTAAAGAGGAGATCCAAAAGGAGTCAAGAATTTTTGAAAGCTAGAATAGGGGTAAACATTGAAGAATAGCTTTTGGGAGCAAAATATTACCCTTCCATTTTCAATGCATAATCAATGAAGCTCTTTTTGCCACCCCATAAGAGGTGCATCTATTTTGAAGTCCTCACAAAGATAAAATGTCTTGAGACCACTAGATATATATATATATATTTATATTATATATATATATATATATATATATTTTCTTTTTGAATATGTTTTATACGTGGTTTTAGTTGAAATATCTATAACAGAGAAAAAATATAATAATTAATTATACGCAAACTATGTTACTAATATTTTTATTTCTACTTAATATTTTAGTATTTTTCATCTATGTATAATGAAAAAAAAACTTCCTATAATGTTAAAATTAGAAATAAATTTTTTTCTTTATTGTATTTATTATGTTATATTTATTTTATTATTATATTTATATGTAACAATGCTAGGTTGATTTTTTTTTTTTTTTATTATTATAATACAACCCAGCTATCCCATTGTAATAAAAAACATAATCAAGAATACTAGACACACCTGTACGTCCTGTATGAGGATCCCATTTTGGAAATAATAGGCATGAAGTTCTGGTGTGTGTTATATTTTGTTTATTGTGACATATTTCAGATTTATTAAAAGAATAATCCATGGTGTAACACTTACTATTCTGAATTTTCGGAAGAAGGAATATGTATAGGAATAATATTTATCAAATACAAAGTCCAATATGGTCTAGTTCCTTATCAATCAAGAACCATATGAAATATCATAACATGAGAAAGTCTTGACCGTCTTCTAGTTGTGGTGGTCATCACCTCTATTAGGTTACAACGTAGCCCCAAAGTATAATTACTTAATAAGTACAAGACCATAAAATCCAACGGAATATCAACATATCCCAAAAAGGCTACAATGTCATAAGGAATAATTGACTCCCTTGGCTATGGTATCAAAGCACTTCCAATGGGTTAATGTAGAACATTGTTGCTTGCAAACTAGTGAATTCCTCTAGTGATAAAGAAAGACCTTCATACAAATACACTTCTCTACAAGGTTAGAATGTGCATAAGAACTCTAGCCATTATGGCCATGGTACTACAACACCTAAGTAGTGGAAGTTTGGAGTAGCCCAAAAATTTTAAAATGCCACCTTCCATGGTCTACAATGTGTCCTAAATTCATATCAATGCACCTCCTGATGGGTTTGTAGTGTGGTAAAATCCTACACCATCAACTAGTTGGGGTATGTATACATCCATTAAACTAAGGTGTGATACAGTCCAATATATTTCAACAATAAATATTTTCCTATTTTCATTAAAGATTTCTAAATAAATAAGAAGACAATAGCTGATATATTCAAAGACATTCTATAATTATCAAATTAATTTAGCAATAATGTATTTAATATTCCCATCAATTATCATACATGATCTCTAGTTCATGGAATAACATTGAATAATCTTATCAAACAATATTATTGAATATAGCATCTCATAAAAAAAAATCATTGAATAACCACACATGAACATAGAATAATTTATGTAATCAATCGTCAAGTAACCTAGGAAACAATTATTTTTTGGAGATATATCATTACTACAAAATTATTTACAATCTTATCATTCTTTGCACTCTCCTAATTATCTTTCCATATCCAAAATTATTTTCAAAGGATAATGCCTTTCCATTAATCAATTCTCAAAAAATTAGGATTTCTTATGAGAATGGTTAGAAGCCTCATATTTCCAAATCTTTAATGGCAATAAAAGATATCTCCATCAACCATGATAGTACCTATGAATTTTGTGCTGGGATAATCTAATGAACCCTAGGTAAAATTGGTGCTGGGACCTTTCTTTATATGAATTGTTGTTACATGTTTAAACTCTTAAATATGTTGCTAGTTATGGATCAGCTAATAGTGTTGATTTTTATGCTCTTTCGATTGTTTTAAAAGTGTTTGTAGAAAAACACTACAAAAGCTTCAAGTAATGGGAGATTGAAAGCTACTAAGGGGTTGTGTAAATGAAATATATATAAGAATCCTAAAAATAATTTTTACATGGTTCTACATTGGTTAGGAGGAAAATGATTACTTCTTTTTGTTGAGAAATCTAGGGCATTAGTATTAGTTGTTATCTCTTCTTGGTGACTGCTAGTGAATTGTCTTTACTTGATTAGATTAGGATATTCTTTATGTTAGATTATTAATTTTCTTCTTCATCAAACAATGACCAATGAATGAACATAAATCAGCAAGAGACACAACATTATTGTTTGAGAGGAAAGACCACACAAATTCTTCTTATAGATATTCCAATTGACCAATACCAATACCAAGACCCTTGACTTATTAGCCACACCCTTATCAAGAAAAAGTATCCCCATCTCCTTCTTGATTACTTTTATGGGTTCCTTAAACTTTAGACACTGGACCATATCTGTTGCCTTCTAATATACCAACAAACCCTTCCTTCCTTATAACAACAATGAGATCTATTTTGACCTTTCCTCTGTTAGAGATCAAATTCTTCCAGCAGTGATAATGCCCTATCACTGTAGCATAACACGAATTTGTCACTACTTCAAGAGCTTTCGACTATAGTCTGTACATCCACCAATATACTACTTCACTGCCACTATGATCTACTTGAGATATGGATTCTAATTCCCTTCCACGAAATTGTAGCCTTGTCCTTTCACCGAGAATATAGATGATCTTAATCTTTGATATATCTATTCACCAAAATTTTAGAGATGTATACCAGAAATTGCCTCTTTTTCTACACATCTGAAGATCACAGATATCAATGAGGTTCTATCCCTAGATATCCTCATTGTCCTTACCCTTATCCAAATTTTGCACTATGAATAGACATCTAAAATACTTCATTGTAACTTCCCTCCAAAACTATATAAGGATCTGAAATTGTGAACTGTCTTTTATGTGAAGTGTTTCCACCCTATTTATAGTGATTGGCCCATATATATTAAGATTTCATGAGCACCTAATGGATTTGTGTTCTTGAGTGATTTGACATGAGCCATTATATCACCTTGTAGGCCAACATAGGAAGAGAAATATTGTTCTTATATTTTGGAGGGATTTTTAGATGTGAATGTTCATTATAGAAATTAATGTTAAGTATATCTTAATCGAAATCACGGAATAATTCCATAATTTCATATAAGAGTTTAAAGTCTAGGATTTTTTTTCCTCATTTATTTACCCGAGGAAGATGTATAATTCTTATGTATTTTAGAAATATTTCAATATTGTAGGTTTTAACCCTATACAAAATTACTTACAACAAATACAACAAAAACATTAAATATACAATTTCAAGAACATAAAAATATGCACAAAGATTTATGGTGAAACCCAAAACTAAGAAAACCAGATTCACTTTTCATTATATTCCTTTCAAATATACAATCCATTATATACATACCAAAACATTCATAAAGCCCAATCCATTAACCCTATATTATAGCATAACCATAGTTCCCTTGACCACAAAATAAATTGAGAAAACGAGATTGACTTTCCATTAAATTCCTTTAAAATATACAATCCATTATATACATACCAAAACATTCAGAAACCCCAATACCCTATATTATAACATAACCATAGTTCACTTGACCACACAATTATTCACAAACATGATATGCAAGAAAAGAAATTGGAAAAAGAAAATATTGTTAAAATATTTTGCTTTATAGTAAAAACAAGATTTGTATTGCTTCCATACTCATATTTTTATTTAAAAAAATTATGGACATATATCTAGAGAAATTTTGTGTTTTTATTAATTTATCATACTTGAAAATTTCAGGAAAACTTGTATAATGAGCCATTTAATGAATCACCATTATTTGTATATTCGGTGATTAATTTGGGGAAAATTATTATATCACAAAAAAATAAAAAAAATAGTGGTCTTTAGTCTATCATAATTATTCGACAATCAAGCGAATAGACCACCACTTTTCCTAAGAACATACAAGTATGATTTTATGGAAAACTTAGACTCTAAAATATAGTAGTTTCTTTGTTTTTCAACATAGCACATCAAGAAAATTTGTTTTTGTCTCATAAGCTAATCCATTTAACCCCATAAAATGTTAATCAGAAATAATAAATAGGGTTTAAGGAGAACTAGGGTTAGTGAAAATTTTTATATGTCACATGATATTCACTTATTGTTCTAATCCCATCTCCCTTCAAGTTGCAAATACTAATAACATATCAAAAAAATATTGTTTCCCAATCGAAGCTTGAGTTGAACTTTAAACCTAAAAAATAACTAATAACAGAGAGGTGAACTCATCTATGTTGCACTAAATTCCTTCCCTTTGGGTTTCAAACCACAACAAGATTTTTAACCTTTTGGATTTCTCACAACCTTTGGCTTATGATAGTGTGGATCGTGTAAACCATACTCTAGTAGTTAAAGTTAGTATTGACATAAATTAATTCCTTATCAAATTCTTTGAGATGCTATTGAAAATTCATTTTGGTTAGTGCATATCCTAGTTTAAAGCAATGAGAAGTTTACATACATCAAGCATATTTTTTCATTACTAATCTAAAAAGCTAATATAATAATTTTCAAGGATTTATATAAACATAATCATAAATGAGATGTTGTAATATGCAAGGTAACTAGTGCTCATAAGGGGCCTTATGTTCTGTATCAATACAATTGACATCAACCCTATCATTTCTCATAGTTCTCTATGATTCAATTTTTTTTCTTGTATACATCTTAAATTTTTATTATTCTGAATTTTTAGAAGAAAGAATATGTACAGGAATGATATTTATCAAATCTAATGTTCAATATGTTCTAATTCCTTATCAATG